>VXAL01013768.1:203173-428828 GCA_013399475.1 Chauna torquata
TGAGGGAGCTGGGATTGTTTAGTCTGGAGAAGAGGAGGCTTAGGGGAGACCTCATTGCACTCTACAACTTCCTGAAGGGAGGTTGTGATGAGGAGGGGGTCGGCCTCTTCTTTCAGGTAACTAATGATAGGACTCGAGGAAATGGCCACAAGTTGCGCCTGGGGAGATTTAGATTAGATATCAGGAAAAACTTTTTCTCTCAGAAAGTGGTCAGGCACTGGAACGGCCTGACCAGGGAGGTGGTGGAGTCACCAACCCTCGCAGTGTTCAGGAAGCGCCTGGACAAGGTGCTACAAGATATGGTTTAGTAGCTTAGTGGGTAGTATTGGTGATAGGATGACGGTTGGACTAGATGATCTTGAAGGTCCTTTCCAACCTTGTGTTTCTATGATTCTATGACTCTATGATTCTTGTTGAGTCTAGAAGTATTTGAAGCCTTCTATCACCTCTAGCAGTACATGAGACCTGCCACTATTAAAAGCATTTGTTCTCTAATCTGCATATGGGAGGTTTCTTTCCCATAATTACACAATCTTCCATATTTTTTTCTCTCTAGTAATGTATTAAAGAGATCCCTGTCTATATCCATATGAAAGTTTACTGCTCATCTCCAGTAAAAACACTTTTATCAAGCTTCAACATGAACAGATTCACTTTTATTCATGCTTTCTTGCTCATTCCTTCGTAGCTACTGTATCATTAATGTGTAGTGCTGCATGGACTAAATGATTTTGGGCTTTCCCAAGCAGCGAACACCTTTCTGTCCTTGTGTCCCACCAGGTTTCTCTTACCGCTATAATATCCAGTTTCAGGTACAGTACTGGCGCTTCTAGTTCTTGCCTAGTTTTTCACCCAGAGTCTTTGTTGTTCCTCTCTGACCTTAGTTTCCCAGTTGGATTAACAGCCCTGCTTTCACTATCTGTAAGCGTTTGCATGTTTCAAATGTAGTGGAGCTGCTTGTGGTCAGTTTGGCAAAGTTATAAAGTTTAATCTTCAGCTGGTGTACAACATCATAGCAGTCCCGGAGTTCAGTGAAGGTGCTGGAGATCCGCTAGCGAGCATCGTCTGTCTTAACGCCTTTCCTAGGCCCTCTCTAGCCAACGTTGATTGCATTGTCAGCTCCTTCCTCGTGCAGCCAGTATTGATTGCTCTGGTTCCCCTTAATGAACTGGGGAATCTCCCAAGCAGAAAAAACAGAAAAATATGGAGCCAGTTCTGCCCCACACCTTCCCTTCCAACAGCAGGAAGCTGGTCGTAGGTCCACCTGATGATGACAGGCGAAGTGATGGTAGCATCCTCCACCCAACATCATCCTCACTGCCAGCATCCCCCTGGGGAAATTCTTTCCTCTCCCCAGACAATGTGGCCTCACCTCTGACTCCTGTGGCAGTGGGGAGCTCAGACTTGGCAGGGAGGCAGCAGAGATGACTAATTCTGCTCCCTGTACCCCAGCTCATCCACTGAGGGCTCGGTAAACCAGGAAGAAGAAAACTACTTCTTTTCCATCTACTTTTCCTGTGTCTTTCCTTCACATATGTTGTGCTGCTAAATACTGAGGTAGTGGCTGTTATTATTTATAGCTGCCAGAGTGTACCAGGCACTTTACAGAAAAAATACACCAGGTGTCTTCTTTCAAAGAGCTCACAATTGAATGTTAGAGGCTAGCAGTGCTACCGCTCTCAGGGATTGTACATCTCCATTTGGCTGATGTGACTTGACAGCTGGAAGCCACATTCTGATGGCTTTCCTTCTTTCTTTCTTTCTTCTTTAAAGGTGCCAGGTTATCATTGCGAACAAATAAAACCTGCTTCCTGACCCCACACACAGAACAGATACAGCATTTTTTTCCCTTACCACCCTCTACCAAATTGCCTTAACCCGCCCTCGAGAAGAGAGAGAGCAATCTGACAGTCTGTGCCCATTCAGTAGGCAGCTTTTCTGCTAAGCCTGTGCAAAGACGCTGTTTGATGCCAGCTGTAGCGATAGATTTGTGATTCTTCGCTGTTGCGGTTTCTTATGTAACGCTGTAGCTATAGCTGGCACTTGGCAAAATCCGTAGCTCCTGTTCTGGCTCAGCTGCACATGATGCAAGAATAAGGTAGCAAGGGTGGGTTTGTATCTGCGTAGTTTTGTGGTCTTGAGGTGGGGCAGCCAGAGTGATTTTTCAGCCTGGGCTTAACTTTGAAATGTAACATTGCTTTGAATGACGCCCAGTTGCCTCTCAAGGAAATGACTCAAGAGCGTGGGGATAGCCAGAAAACAGTGGCTGCCCCATTTTGGGAATGACACTTGGCTTCAGGAGAGACATGGAGCAGCTCTGCTCCCACCAGGGACTCCCCAGAGACTGCTGCTGCATTGGATTGATGTCTCCAGTGTACATCTGGAGCGATGCACAGAGACTGTAGAGAAATCAGACCTGCAGACTGCGACTTAGCCATGTGCCAGTGTCCCTGAAAAAGTGAACGTTAACTGCTGTCCTCTTGTTAACCAAATAGATACTATTAGAAATTGATATACTTAATCGCTCCCAGCCAGGGTGGAATTTGAACTCATGACCTAGAAGTAGTAGCAGAGTTTTCAGCTGCAGGGAAAAAAAAAAAGAACATTAAACGAGACTTTTCCTGCTGGGTGAAATAATTTATTGCAGGTCTCAGATATGTGGTAAATTAGGGTGTGCATTATCTCATGGATAATAGTTTCTGTCTGATGTTTGCCTTCTTGTGTGCATCTTTATTTTGGGCTCTAAATAAGATAAGAAGTACCAGAAATCTCCCAAGAATAACAAATGCATTTTCTTTGCTTGATTAAGGAAAGAAATATTGGACAGACATGTGTTATGCAACAATTTAAAAATAACTCTCTTGTAAAACTTGGAGTGAGCCTCAAATACCGCAGAAGAAGCAGAAATGTGTTACCTACCTTTTTATCAGCATGTCAGCCAGTACAGCTTTTTTCTGCTACTTTTACTGAACTATTGGCCCGATCATTTCCTAGGCACTTCATTTTGAAGTATTTTCCTAGGAAACAAACTCCAAGTTTCTGTTAAACTCGAGCCTCTGTCCTCAAACAGGGAATAACACTGAAATACCTGTGCTGTCCTTAATACCTTATTGGATAGCACAGCGACAGACAAAACAGAAGCCCTTTAGGTGCATCATTGCATGGCGTGCAATGATGTGCACACTGCGAGCCCAAAGCATCCATCATGCAATTGCTTCAACCAAACTTGGCCTTACTCTTTCTGGCCAGGATCTTCTAAAATGTGTAGTGACATTGGGCTTCTCCATGCTGATGCCCTGATTCCAGCGTTTTCCTGCATCTTTTTGTGGTAGGAGAAGCAAAGTGGAAATAAAGCTCAATCTTATCTGCAAATTGTACCCCACTGAGGGTGCCTGGAATTGGACACCCCAAATTATCAGCTACTAGTAAAAATACTGGCCTTGAGAGCTCAGTGCAATAAACCAAATCATTTATTCACAGTGGTACAGATTTTTTTTTAAATGTAAGACCAGCGGCAGATGTAATGACAATAGAGGAAATTAGCTCATGATGGGATTTTAGAAAGAGGCTAGTGGAAATATGTTCAGTAATGTTCAGTTATTAAACCATTAAAGATCCCACTGGACACCAGCTAGTAGGATTTCTCATAATCTGAAGTGGCTTAAAGCAGAACACAGAGCCCCTAAGGAGGGAAATGACAAAATGTTCCTTTGGAATAGTCACCTCATCTCCTCGCACATCTCTGTGTGCTCTGCTGCGCGGCGTGCGTGGCAGCATAGGCATTTCTCTCGCACATATGGGCACAGGCTCCTTCCCTCCTCCCAAAGAGCAGCATCCTGGGAGAGGCACAGCCTCTGTGCCCATACCCTCTGAAGCAGAGCTTCAGTGAGGAGTGATGGTAGAGGTGAAAGCTGAGAAAACTGCAAACATCTGTGTTCGCTCAAGGCCCAGTCTCAGCCTTACTGCAAATAGACACAATAACTTCCCCTGACTTCAGAAGCCTTTGGATCAGGCGCTGCAAGCGTCTGCTCGCATGGCTGTGTTTACCTTCAGGGGGACTGCACAGAAACAGGAGGGTATTAAGTTCTGAAAATCAGGTCTTGGCTCAGGCCTGTTGACAAGAAATCCTAGAGGTTGGGTCTGAATTCAGAGAAGCTGAAGAAAGAACGTCATCCTGCCAAGCTGATGTCCCTGAGTAGGGAAGAGCCTTCTTTGCACGGGGAGAGCCGAGCCTGACAAACTGGCACGGGGCTGAGGAAGCTGCTGAAACACCCCAAGGACCGGCCATGAGCTATCAGCATGCTGAGGGGTGGCTGCTGGGCTCCCAGCCCCATGCATGCTGTGCTTCAGGCGCTTCTCCTGCAGCGTGGTCTGTGCTGGTGCGGGAGCCCATGGGGATGATGCTGCTGCCACAGGGAGCTCACGGCAGCTACACGGCGGAGCCGTGGCACAACCAGGACATCGTTAACAGCCTGAGTAATCAGGCGCCGCTCATCGAGAGGCACGATGCAACAGGCAAGGGTTCCTCGGTGACGATGATGGCCTTTAAAGCAATTAACCTGTCCTAACCTGCCTGCCGCTCGTGTTATTGTTTTCTCCCTGCTGCGCCAGTACACCAGAGCACTGTGTCCTTGAGGGGGTGGATACTGGCACCGTTCCCTGGAAATCAATAGAGATGTGCAGATTTCCTGTGGCTGGAAATAGGGCTTTCCATGGTTCAGGTCCCAGATCTTTCCTTCCTTGGTCCAAACATCAGAGCCTTCCCTCCTGCAGCAGTTGCGCCTGAGCTGCCCATCGAGAAGCGTTCCTGTCTCAGCTTAGGGTCTGATTGCAGCAGTGAAGAACTAAACAAAACAGATTTTCCCCCTCCTTCCCTGCTTGTAATAGCAACCAGGTGCTCTGACACTTAACCTGTGTACAGCCATGAAATTGCCTGTCTAATGCAAACACCCATGTGAGGCCCCAGGCCCCCAGCATTTACATTACCCTGGTATTTGTAACCCAATCTCATTTAGTTCCTCCATCTATATCATCCACTTTAAAAATTCACATGGTTGTTTTTATTGTTGTTATTCAACCAAGAAAGTAGAAAATTGACTGTTGAAGTTTAATTTTTTCTTTTCTTTTAAGAAGAGAAAAAAAAAATAAAGAAATATCTTTCAGGCCTTGGCTGCAAACTTTGTTTTTTATTAAATGTGCTACTGTGTTTTAAATTGGTACCAGGGCAAATACTTGGACGATTATATCAAAGTCTGCTGGAGTTAATCAGTTGCATGTATATCTATATGTTTGCTACTTTAAAAAGTTATGATTCTTGCATGAAGGACAGAAGTGAGAGTTCTTTTTAAAGACAAATGTTCAGCATGTTCAAGGTCCTAAACGGAGCCTGGGTTTCAGAGCTGAGGTGCTGCGGCCAGGCGTGCGGTATTGCGCCTGACCACCATGCACAGGCAGGGAGCTGCTTGGAGCAGCGAGTGCCCATATTCGCAACTCAGAGGAACAGACTAGCAGCTGAGCTGCCGTGGTCTAAACCTGGAGTACTTCACTGAGGTCTCTAAAGCTACTTCAGATTTACACCAGCACAAGCAAGAGCCGAGCTGCACAGTAATTGACTATTTGGATTTTGTGGTAATTATGAGAGGTGGTGGTGGCTTTGCTTCGTGGAACTATTTCATGGAGCAAAGGATGTTTTCCTTTTTCTAACAGATTTGATCGCTCAACCTTCATCTTCAACCTCAAATACATGAGGTCTTCTTGGCATTGCATAAGTGGGTAAGGTGGTTATGTTAGGTGTCACTGGAAATACCTTCCTGATACAGTCAGAAGGAGAAGTTGAATTTGGGCATCATCTTGATGCCACTGCATTGAATGGTGACACTCTGGGCTTCACATGGCTAAGCCACCTCATAGCACAAAATGCACCCCATGAAGTGTTCACCTGGCATTATCTGTGCAGGCCCCTGGCTGCTCTGTTATTCTTCGCTGGCAAAACCCAGTCCAGGCTTAAGTTGGGTTTTGGAGCAGAAATCTACAGTCCCGTCCCCACCCTTCTATCCAGCCCATGAGCTCTCATTTAGTACTTCCATTACCCTGTTTTGATTTGCTTGTAAACAAGCAAATCATAAAAAAAGCTAGACGGCACAGAGCAAACCCGCTGCCCCTGTTGGGACCTGTCTTATCATGGGTAGAGAGAAAGGCTTCTCCAAGGCTGCTTGCTAGGTATTTATGTCTTCTGAATTAGCTCGGTTTCTGAGAGAGGGCCAGGAGACTTGCTTCGAGGCCTTTGCACCTGCCATGTTGCTGGGCTTATCCAAACAGCCAGAGATTGGACCGCAGCTGAAAAAACAGCCCGTCGCAAGAGCTCTGGATTTTTGACGTCCTTCTTTTGTTTACAGGATTCCCACCCCTCCTCTCTTCCAACTGCAGAGCCAGGCAGGAATTCTCTTCATTATCTTCTGCCGTGCTTGTCATGCCATTTTTATTAAAAGAAGGAAAGGAAAGGAAAGGAAAGGAAAGGAAAGGAAAGGAAAGGAAAGGAAAGGAAAGGAAAGGAAAGGAAAGGAAAGGAAAGGAAAGGAAAGGGGAGTGTGTGTGAGAGAGGAGAAGATAAAAGAAGAGAACAGTCATGTATAGACAGTCAATGGCAATGCAGGAAAAAGGAGGGGAATTGGGGAGCAAATCTATCCGGCTGTCCTAAAATGACCTTATCCCCTGGGTTATTCTTTATCAATTGCTATTGGAGCACCTGAAGGTGGGGGAGCCTGCAATCTCCACAGTGGCACGCTGAGAGGCAGAAGCCAGCACAGCTTAGTGACCCTCTCTGAGCAGTGATGACGGGAGTGGTGCTCAGCGCCTCTGAGCCAGAAACAGTGAGCCCAGGTCAGCGCATGGGACTGGGAGGCTCCAAGCATATCTGAGCAGTGCGGTGCTCCCTCACTGAATTAGTGGACATTTGAGGTATTTGGGACGTCTGCAGATGACGTTGGGTGTTCGGGTGCCTGTGCATGGCTGTGAGCAGCACGGGGCAAATCCACTGGACAGCTCTGGGCTGCGGAGAACAGGACTGGAGACAGCGTAGACCTTCTGCTCTTCTGCGCATCTTCGTATTCAGTTCACCCTGAGCAGCTGGTCGAAAGCATTGCAACAAGTGCAAATGTGGGTCGCTGCTATTTGCTGCCAGCAGATTTCCTGTTTTGCTCAGAGAGGCTTCCTTGCTAGGGAAGAAGAGCAAAGGCAACGGTGTTAGAGGGAAACAGGGACATTGCTGGCAGACCGGGGCTCATTCTGGGCTGCGGAGAGCTGTCCAGAAAATGCTGTCTTTTGGCTCAAGACTTTGGTGACTTTAAGGCCAAAGCAAGATGGGCCCTTCCTGAGGACGCTTGAGGTGCAGGATTTGCCTGTTTCACATAACAGTGCCTCTGACAGCCATAATTTAACTGGAAATGCCTAAGACCTTGTCATCTTGTCCTTAAACAGCAGGAACACTGTCTGCTTTCATTGCTTTATGGCCATTTGTGTTTTCATAGGGCAGAAACTGGGATCAGCCTTAAGGATATTCTCAATTTTGTTGGAAGTAGGAGTCTGTTCTGTTTAAAAAAAACCTTCCTGCTGTTATTTGTAGCAGGAAAAACGTATATGCCATTATGTCAGGAAGAGGGGAGCAGGCTGCTTGCTTCCCCTCAGTGCTTTCACTGCATCTCAAGTGCTGTGCCGTGTCCTCAGGTGCTGCAGCCCTACGTGGGCGCAGAGCAGGCCTGGCTGGGGTAGTGTTGGCCCCTGCAGGTCCACTGGCACTCGAGGTTCAGCTGGACATGTATGTTGCACCTGCAAATTCAGTGATCTTTTAAACCCACCTTAGTCTGAGTAGAAAACTACTTCCCAGAGATGTATTTGCTCCTGTAAGTTTTACAGGAACACACAACCTGAAAGCAGAGGTCCCTCACCCATGGGACACAGCAAGTTTAACTGAACTGCCCAGCCTCCCCAGTAAAAACAGGAAAAGAATTAGAGGGTTTTATGTTTCCGACCCTGGATCCGTCACTTGCCACAGCACACAGGAGAGTAGCCCTCGTGGTATTTCACAAGGCACACTCTAATTCCCCCTCTAAGCAGAGGGCTTGAGTCATTGCTTTTTAATAAGACTGCCTCCCCACGGGCGGAAGCTGCAGCGATCAATGCGGCTTACTCAGTTCTCGAAAAGGTCATTAAAAGACCATAGATATAAATTTTAAAAAGTGTTTGTTCACATCCTTAATGTTGAAGATGTTCTTCTGTCTCACTTCCTTAAGTAGCATCGTACGAAGCCAGCATGTGTCGGACCTGGCTGACGGTGGAGTGGAAAGAGCATGTTATCGCTGTTAGTGCCATCGGCTCTGAGGGAAGGTGGGAGAGAAAATTAATCGTCAAAATCTTGCTTTTATCACTGCTTGGAGCAGCACTTGTCTTGCTGACATCTCCAGATAGAGTCTGTAATATCGACCTTGGTGCTCCATAGCTATATAAGAGAGAATAAATTCTTTTTTTTCCTTCCTTCCTGCATTCCTTCCTTCCTTCCTCACTCTGGTACTCGATTACTGCCCTAAGTATTGCACCTGTCTTCCCTTTAGCAGCTATATTTTTCTGAAATGTGGGTACTGTGAAGGAATGCTAAAGCTCAGAGTTGCTGCAGATGTGACACCTTTAATAGGTCAGGGAGTCAGCTGCAGTCAGGTTTTTGCTGCTAGTTGCATTGGGCCAGGGTGAGCTGCAAGCGCGGTGGCTTGAGTTTGAGTGTCTAACGTGACCGTCTTGCTCCAGTCCGGGCAAACCTGCAGCTGGGGTCGCGTGGCGATGCTGGAGGGTGCCCCTGGAGCACCCACACTCCTGCTTCTCATCTCTGCTGTTGTTCTCCTCTGGGCACGATGGGTTGGTTTGTTGGTCCTGCCCTGTGTGTGACAGCCTGGAGCTTCTCTGCCATTCCCTGGCAGGGGGAAGGTTGTGAGATTCAAGGTTGCTCTTGACTGGGCTGTCCAAAAGGACAGCAGGGATGAGGATGGTGAGGGTAGGTCCCGTGGCTGCAGTGCGGCACGGAGAACTGGCTCCCATTCCTGCCTTTGCTTTGCAGTGCCTGTACGTCTCTAGGCATTCGTCGTCATCTTTCTCTGTATTGCAGCCTAAGACAGAGATACTACATTCAGGGCTCATGGGGTATTGTGAGCATAAATCAGCAAATGGCTATTTTGTACCCAACTTTTGTAGAAGTAAGGGAAGCCAGGCTGTACGAATACCTAAACATACGAGTAAGGTATTTTGCTCACCTTATGTTTTTGGAGAATATATGGCCTTTTTTATTTTCTGTCACTAAACTGTAAGGATCCCAAGCCTGTCGAGACATAATGTTTCTCCAAGAGCTTTCTGTTCGCGAGCAGCAGTCTGCAGCTGGAAATCTTCCCCTCGCTAGTACGGAACAGGTGACAGGATTAGACCCAAAGCCCACTGCCACAGTGCTTGAAGTCATTCTCTGCATGGGATGCTCTCTGCATATGGAGGTTTGTATTCACAGTCCATATAATTAAATATGCCAGAGCTCTCCCCACCTAATAACTTTCATTTCCAGTTTTCTGTCTTATTCACCCCCCCACCACACACATTCATCTCCAATCACCTAATAATCCGTAAACACCATATTCTCTCCTGTGCTTAATTTAGTAGTGTCTTCTTCCATTATGTTCTGCCAACTTCCCACCCTGTACATAAACAAATGTGAACTTTTCCTGTTTTCGGTTTGCTTACATGTATACACAAGCATACACAAACACTCCCACATACTAAAACATGCTTGCAGAGACACACTTTCTGCTGTTAGCTGAATGCCTGTCCATCACCTGTTGGTGGAAATCATATGCAAAATCAGAATTTAAGAACTTCTGTAAGTGTTTCGCACTTGCGTGTGTCATCTCAGCACATCAGAAAGCACTGTTGATTTGTTTATTTTGTAGCTGTTTTAGCTGCCTGAACTGCTCATTTATATAAAGTCTTTTCTGAGAGTTGAATGTTTTTGTGGTTAGCAGATATCCAATGGCAAAATCTAAATTTCTGCAAATATACTTGTTAATTTTAAATATTTTATGAATGGTTTTGAGAAAGAACTTGAGAAATAACTGCCCTTTAATAATCAAAGCTTGCCTCTACTTTTGTTTCATCAGTATATCTCAGAAACTTCCCATCTTAATCAGTGGATTTAGCCAGGAGTGAAATCTAGAGGAAACCCTCAGTATTATACGTCAGTGTGTGTTTGGTCACTGAAGTTATTTCATATATATATTTTTTTCTGGTTGGCTCTTAGGACCATTTTATACAGGATATTACTAGGGCAGAAGTTTGAGAATTTTCACTTTGATTAAATACTTACATTACTATCTAGGTAGATGTCTCTCCAGTCTGTAGATGAATTAAGATATTGTTTGTGCTACCTGAATTCTCTCAAATTTAGAAAATAGGCACTACAGACTATTGCTGACAGGAATCAGGCGAAGAAGCAATAAGAAAACATTTGTGATGTGTTTTTGTTTCACTGCATTTTATCCCCAGTTTAAAGTGTGGTATCAAAGAATCAGATCTCTGTGTTGTAAGTATGCAATTCATTCAATGACAGTTATTTTGCAGGCATAGTATCCATGAGAAGCATCTTTGCTGTAAAATGTAATGTGTGGTATTGGAGTTTAAGTCATGCTCGTTAATTTAATGAATATTGTAAGGAGATATTTCACAAATTTGAGTATTTCAGTGACTGCAGTCCATTGATATGTACTTAAATGGCTTGTTGCTCTGTGTAGTAGATATATCTCTTCATAGTACACACTTCATTAATATGTGCTTTTTGACCATGCTCCTGTGTCAAAAAGATACATGTATTTCTCTCAGTAATTGGGGCAACGCGAGCATAGTAAGTAGAGGACTGGTGCGGGTTAGGAGAGAGATGGGCTGTTATGGACTCTGCCAGTAGCCTGACTGATGACTTCAGGCAAATCATTTTGCCTTCACTGCTCAGTGGCTTTACAAATCAGCACAATGAGGATGATGGTAATGAGTTTCTTTGTGGAACATTTTTAGTTCTGATAAAGTAAAAGACTTTGTAAAAGAGCTAAACATTTATATTAGGCTTATTTTATTTTTATATTGCATATAAAAAATCATTTCTCATTTACAGATGCACAGGATTTAGGCAATTAAGGCTTTGCATAAATATGTAACAGTTTGATAATTCTTTGTGTAAGTATTTAGATGCTATTACTGTGTTCTGGTACTATGGTTTATATCCTATTTTTTTGCACTCTCCTGGAGAGGAAGAAACCTTCTTTTTAACTCTGCTGTTTTAATACTCTCATACGAAGTGGATAACATATTTATCCATCACTGAAACAACCCCAGTCCAGTTCTGTCTTAAATCAATAGGTAAATTCCCAGTGGCTCTAGCTGCAGTTGGACTGAGCCCAGGGCTGTTGAGGACGTAATCAGTGTTTGCAGAGTATTTTAAGCTCCTCGAATGAACTATGCCACGAACTTACAGATAACGCTGTCCCGGCCGTGGAGAGACGGGAGCAGCAGTGCTCCGAGGCTGAACACAGCGAAGCCCAGGGCTGGTTTCTCAGGCACGGCTGTTGACTGTCAGCACTGCTGTTAGTGCTCACCACTGTGCATGGTTAGGATCGATGCACTGCCGGGTGCCAGCAGAAGTGCCATCTCTGCGCTATCTCTGCAGCAGGCATAGACCTAAGCAGCAACACATGGAACTGCATGATTGCCACAGCAAATAGTTTAGCTCTCAGATAGTCAAGAGCTGCACCTATTTGTGTTCCGAGGTGAGTGTAAATCAAGCATGGACATATGGGGAGCTGATTGTGCTCACAAGAAAGAGACATCCAACCAAAAATTATTCCCATCAGAATGAGGTAGGAATATTCTGAGGGCCTGACTGAACCAGGACTTGCTTTTTTGGCGGCCAGCCCCCATTTCAGTAGCTCTTTCTCTGCCCTTTCTTACTGCCTGTGTTGTACCAATCACTTAATATTTCCTCTTGTGTTGCAGGGAACTGAGCGATAGGACCACATACACATACCAGGTCGTCATTGTTTCCGGGGCGGAGGAGAGCGAGCCTTCCCCTGCGCTTGTGTATATCTCTGGAAGTGGATACTGTGGAGACGGGATTATCCAAATGTAAGTCTGGAGCAAGCAAACAGATAAATCTGAGCACATCTACCCAGCCAGAATCTGAGACTAGAAAGGAAGTGATGACCTCTGATGTCTCCTTAGCTTAGGCCGGCTCTCATCTGTAGATAATGACTCGTGCTTGATGATTACCAGGATGATGACATTTAATTGGAACTTAGGCCCTGCTATCCTGGCACCAGTAGATACAGACAGAGATACAGATAATGGAGTCCAGACAGCAGGATCGATATGAAAGTACGCTATATGCTGTTTATGCTGTTTGCTGGTGTGTGCATATTGCATATATATATACGCATGTATGTGACATTTCCTATATAGAGGAGCAGTAAGCGCTGGAAAAATTCACACTGTCTTTGATGCTGTCATTATACATGAAGCCCCATGTGCCTGGCAGCTGGTGGACAGGGTAAAACCCCTGCCATGTGGTCTGCCAGGCTCCTGATGCGTCCTCTTGTTCGACCGATCACCGGAGCTGGGATGCATTTGGAGGTGACAGACTTGGCCTCAGAGAGCGAGTGCTGGGAATTGCATGTTCTCGGTCAGCCCCTCCCTCTCACCAGCTGCCAATCCCCAGACCACTGAAAATGTAAAACAATCATTCACAACTATGTTAGGGTTTATTCTTTTGCTGTGTTGGATCTTAAGGACACCTGCTTCAAAGCTTTCTGGCATTAGATAATTTAATTATTTAAATGATGGAAGTAACAACAACAATCAAGTGCTTAATCCAGCCAGTATTATTTTCTTGAAATAATGCTGATCAGCAATCACACAGTACAACTCTGTCAAATAATATACCTGGCAGCAAGTATTTGCAGGATGAGGCCCAACAGGCAGGGAAACCAAAGAGAACAATCAAACGACATACAAATCCAGGGCAGTCTTGGAGAGAGAGGTGGAGAAAGACATTAATTTTGCTTTCCATAACTTTTTTCCTACTGTTATGTTTGCACATTCCTAAAACATCACTTGTGGCTTTGCAGCAAGCGTCGAACAATAGCTGAGCTGCCTCAGGAGCGAGCAGGAACCAGACTGTCACAGCTTGGTTGGTTGTGTCCCCACTTGCAACTGTGGCAGCCCCTTTCTCATCTGGTTCACACTCTTCTCCCCGCGTGCCTCTGCAGCAGTGCAGGCTGGAGCAAGGCAGGACCCCATCCCCAACACCACCCGCTCCTTGCTGATTGCACTCCTCTGAGTCCTGTCACCTGGAATAGCCCAGCACTGGCCTTTTTACCTTGTTATTCCTGTGCTGGGGTCACAGGCTGGCCTTTCCAGATTTAATACAAAGGATTTCAGAGATTACTGTTCTCTTTCTCCCCACCTGCTGAGTTGCAGCCACACCAGCTATGAAGGAAGTTGCTCATATCCTCATCAGAGAACAGCAAGTGGTATCCACATGTGCAGGAGAGAAGTGGCCAGGCAAGCTTGTGAACCAGGAACGATGAAAGTCAGAGCTGGAGGAGGAAGGGAGAGGAGTTTTCAGGGTCGGCACGCAGTGCCGCTCTACTGGATTTCAGGGCTTTGGGGTTCTGTGGAGGGGTTACAGCAATCATCGGGATGAGGCTGTTTGCCATCTGACTCCTTTTTGCTCCTTTGTGCCCTCCCTACAGAGACCTGGGGGAAGAATGTGATGACATGAATAAGATCAATGGTGATGGCTGCTCCCTATTCTGCCTGCAGGAGTTGTCCTTTAACTGCATCGGTAAGTCTGGCTCAGAGCCTTTCCACTCACAGTGGGCAACAACCCTACACAAAGTGCAAGGAAAAGTCAACAGCATTTTCAGCATTTCCAGCTGAAGAGTTGTCATGGGAGAGGGAAAAAAGGTGGAATTTGTAGGATTGAAAGGCAAACATATCTTCCCAGCTTCTGGTCATTTTGATGGGAAATTGGTTCTGCTGGCTTTGAAACAGCCTAGGACTTAAGGCTAAGTCAGCCATTGTGGGACTGATCCAAAGCCCATTGAAGTCAGTGGGTGGCTTTCCACCGGCTTCAATAGGCTTTAGATCTGGCTACGTGAGAAGACATGAACTGATTTTTTTTGTGGTAAACAGGAGGAGGAGTGAAAGGGGAAGGGACTGAGACCAGAAGCAAGTCCAGCTGAGGTCACACCTCCTTTGAGTTGCAAATCAATATCTGAGGATCAAAGGTCTAGCTAATCCCCTTTTTGAGAGGTGAAAACTACTTAATCAGATTTCATTTGCAAGCCTGGTTTGCTCTGATTAGCAAAACCTGTAAGCACAATGGCTGGAAGACGCTTGAGCTATCTGGGATAGCAGGGTTGCAGTTGTGAGCTTTACATATTTATTAAACTCTCTAGGAATGCTGGGGGCAGAGAAGGGAACAGACCAATTTACACCCCACCTTGTGTGGGGCAGCCCTGTGTTGTGGGATTGCATTTCCCAAGCAGGACTCAGTGAGCCCTGGGGAAGGATGAAACATGTAGGCCTTCCAAAACAAAAGTTAATGTTTATAAAGTGTCGGCCTTTTCTCAAGAGGTTTAAGGGATTCGTTATCTAGACTAACCAAGCAAATACTCTGTCTGTCCCATCCAGTGATCCAGTGCCTTCAGCTCAGGGCATCAGTCTTAAGCAGATAATATAATGTTGGCAAGACTGAAATTTGCTCTTTTTGGCAATCTGATGATTATTTCTTGTGGCTGGACCAACATATAAAGGACGTCACAGGCAACGGGTTTCCTTTGGGTGGTAAGCTGGGGACTGCTTGTCTCATCTTAACCACCCCATTTTTACTCAGATGAGACTTGAGGCCTGATTTGGTGATGTACTTATTCCCATATTTACATATGTAAGTCGCTCTATTGAAATCTGAGAATATTTATGGTCAAGGCTAATTGTGAATATTAATGGTCTTGAAGTTAAATTTGTGTTTCAAGTAACTTGCTGAATTAGACCTCAAACACTGAAAGATATTAGTCATAGGATTTTGAAAGTGAAATAAATACTAAAGCAAATGTTTTGGATTTTCCAAAAGTCAGGCATAGTCCAAGGCTGGTTCCAGCAAGGGTTTGGGTTGGAGTTGTACAGCTGCGTCTGTATCACCCTGCTCTGCAGCAGGTCTGAGTTCCCTGCTCCAGGTCAGTGCATTGGCCACATCCCAGCTTCGCATTAGAGCATGACCCAGGTCATCCCCTGTGCTCACTGGTTCTCGAGGAAACCAGGCTGAGCGGGCTGGGCAGGAGCTGCGTCACGATCCCAATAAGTCCGAAGACTGGAGTCCTGGGCCTTGGAGCACGCAATGGTGTCGTGACAGGTGGGTGCAGGAGCCTGTGTACACAGTCAGCTCCAGTACCGGCAACAGAGCTGGTTGTGAGTATGCAAAAAAACCTGCCTGACAGCAGTATGATTAAAAAATGGAAGTAATTAAAGTATAAATTCGGATTATTCTATGCCATTATGGAGGAAAAGGTTTTTCAGATTTGCTTGCATTGAAAAGGACAGGGGAATTCCAGAGGTAACAGGTTGTTTGTTTTTGATGGGCTTCAGGAGGCTGTGGTGTTGCACAGGTCCTGGATTACAAAAGTGAATGAAATCAAATTCAGGTGTTGGTGAAATCCTGAAAGTGAGGATTACTTAGGTGGATCAAATTAACTGAATGCAAGGTGCATGGACCCAGTCTTTAAAAGTGTTTTGTTGTGTGACTGCACAATTGTGTTAGTGCAAGTGTTGGGGCACTGATGGCCTCCGTGTGCGTGCAGGTCTGCGAGAGTAGACAAGCTGCTGCTGTTTTGGGGCATACACTGCCTTTACCAAATCCCTAGGAAAGATTCAGAGAAGGTAGTACCTGTGAAACAGGCCCTGTTGGCTTCTACAGGTGCTGGACCATCACAAATTAGGACAGTAAATGCTAGAGAGAAACTGCTGGTTAATCTTTCAGGCAAATGAGCAGTGCTGATTTTTGTTCTGTTTTAACATATTGGGCATTAAAGTATCACAAGAAAGCATAAAGGTACTGGGGAAGTGAGTGACTGTACATATTACATAATAAATAATAATAAAAAAGAGCAGAAATTCAGCATTCTCCATAATGTAATAATATCAGACTGGATCCTCTGTCTTTAGCCAAACAGAAGTCTTCTTTGAGACTGGTGGGGTGTTTTCTTGGAAAATGTAGAATGCTTGGGCCCCTATTTGAGGAGCAGAGAAAAATAAGTGTATATATATTTTTCTATGTTTGTGAGGCTAACACATGTTATAATCCTATAGGACAACAAGTAATTATTTCAGACAGTGTTATTTTTACAGTGATGTTCTAGTTGTACTGTGTAGCTTTTTAGAGCCCCAGGAATCACTCCTCTTCACCAAAGAATTCAGTGAGCCTCAAACACATGTTCATAGGCTTTGCTGAACTGGGGCCTCAGGGTTTGATCTTGCAAATGTTTCCTTCCAGGCATGTTTCTGAACTACCACAAGGCATTCTTTAGACTTCAGCAAATCTAACCACAGTAGTGAATGCAATGCTTGTCACAAATTGTCTGCGGGATGGGGTCTCACATGACAGAAAATAATGACTAAACGTTTGGGTTGCAAAGGCAGGACTGAAGGGATGTCACCAGGGTTCCATAGCAGGAGGTTTGATAGCAAAGCCCAAGTGGGCTTCTTCCATCCACAGCAGAGACCACTCATGTCACCTCACTTACAGAAGAGAAATACAGCAGAACAAGCAATCACTATAAAGCTTTAGATTTAGAGCCATGAATCAGAGAATAATTTAGGCTGGAAAGAGTCTCTGGAGGTCTCTGGTCCAAGCAGGGCCAACTTCAAAGTTAGATCCAACTTCAAAGTTGGAGCATGTTGCTCCGGCTCATATCCAGCTGTGCTGGATATCTCCAAGGATGGAGGCTGCCCATTTACAGGTGTCCCTCTGTCTCTCTTGCTTTCTCTGCCTTTTAGGATCATGAGGTTTATGGTTTTCTTTTATTGGTCCAACTTTCCTTAGAATAAATGGCACAAGGCTCTCAAGACACTTTGCGCTAGTGGCTGTAATAAAATTAGACTTTTTTTTTTCTTGGTTTTGTTTTCCCTCCTCCTTTCCTCTCTAATCAGATAACGGCAGATCAATCTGCTCTGCCATGGGAGGAGGGGCGCGGGGGAAGGAAGGAGGAAGGCAGGGAAGAAAACTGTGTGGTCTTTACTGTCAGGCTGTCCTGGCCTTCTCTGAACACAAAGCCGAGTAAAAGAAAACAGATAAGATTAATAGCGTTTTCTTCCTGCAACATGCTGAAGAGCGACAGTGAGATTAATTAATTAATTAATGAAAGCAGCTGGCAGTGCTCCTTTTTTTTTTTTTTTTAAGTTCAATGGTACACTTGCCCTTCCCATCCTGAAATTTATCGTGTATACTTCTTTTTGCCTTGCTTAGCAGATTTTGCATATTTTATCTCCTCTGCACAGAACTGGGTCCCACAGGGGAAGTTTCACTTTGCCTTTTGATTTGTAGGAGAGGAGCGAATTGAAGTCTTGTCCGCTGTGACTGATGCACCCCTCTCCTACCTCTTGGCTGCTTTTCTTTCACCTTGTTCTTGATTACTCCCGGGATACCTGATTTTTGTGTTTACTGAGGATCTCGGCCAAGTTCAAGCCAATGAGTCCTGTGTAAAACAGGCCCCGGTCACAAGAGTTATAATTTGCAGTTGCGTGAACCCAGAGCTTTTTAGCACTTGATCCATTCCCACCAGACTGCTGAGAAATGAGTGTCTAACAAGCAGCTGAGCACCTTGTCCTTGGTATGCACTCTCCCACACACAAACATCGTACACATGCATCTAGATATATGTGCGTACATTGAAAAAGAGTGCTGCTTTCATTTGCATTCCTTTTGTTGAGAATGATGTGCATTATGCATTGATTTAGCTCTCCAGTGCTGAAGAAAGAAAAGGATATAATAGAAAAGATGCAGAGATCAATAAAAAAGAAGGGAGGGAGAGAGAGAGTAATATGAAAAGAGATGAGTAAAGACTGATAGACACACTGAAACCCAACTGGAAAGTAGCTGCAGAACTTCTATCTAGCCTTAAGTTTGCCTGGTAATTTATGGTGTTTTCAGATGCATCTTATTGGTGTTATTATTGCTACACTTTAACTCCTTTGCTTATGAGGGGCTCCTTGCTAAAGCCTTTGTATAGCAAGGCAGGGCAGCACTTCTGCTGACTTTGACATGTGAGTGGTCGTGCTGAAGAACGTAAACGTTTCAAGTTAGGCACTTTTCCATGGTTTGTTGGATTAGGGCCTCTGGGATGTGAAACACACACACAAAAAAAGCACAGAGTGGAAGAAAACAGAAAATAAACATATCTAACTCTTGAATTTACCAACAATTTCTGGCATGCTTGCAGCATTAGTCACCAGTGGTTGTTCAGAGAGAAGTATGATTTTAATTTGACAATGATCCATTAATACCTTTTCTTTCGCTTCTGCTTGGCCTCAAATACTTTTTTGCTACCTTACAAATCTGGATCTGTCCTCTTCAGAGGCCTCTCCCTCCAGCTGTGAGCCTTACCTTTGTGGGAGCTCTATCCTTTACCTCTCCTATTATCCATAAATTAAGCATAGCACTTTCCCCTAATCTTATTGTTTGGAGGGCTGCATTGCATTCAGGGAAATGATTAATATTCATGAGCTTGCTATCTCTGGTGCATAATCCTCTGGGGAAATTGCAGTGTTAAATGAGTGACACAAACCTAATTTTATATGTCTTTTCTTTCCTTTCTTTCTTTTTCCCTTTTTCCCTTTCTGACAGAGAAGCAATGTGCTTAAAATAAATTGATGGATGACCATCCATATTCATTGTGGGCATGCTTTGAGAGCGCGCCTTGCTCCCATCCTGTCCCCCTCCCCTCCTCATACCCCTGCACAGGAGCATGGCTTTGACTGCCGAAACTGCAGCCCCACGCAGCAGCTAATGGTGATTTCTTTCACAAACAGCAAATAGGCCCTGGCTGACCCTGCTGAGGGCTCTCAGCAGAACAGCAGCATGGGAGAAACTGAGCAGCCTCACAAGAGAAACTTAGCATCTCACAGGACATCAATAAGAGTAAAGCACTGAGCAAGTAGCTTGGGAAAGAGTATTGTTGTCGATAAAGAAGCTGAGGATCTATAGCAGAATTTCATAACAAATAGCGATTAATTTAATGACTGGAGCTATTCAGATAATATTTGTGTGAATCCTTCAGCTTAAGGCAAATACTTTGAAGCTGACTGACTGTTTCCTGCAGCTCATGGGAGTGTGGCTACATGTCCCAGAATGTCTAAGCACTCGTTTGGCAAGTTAGTAATAACAACATCATCATAAAGTCTCTTAAAGTGATTTTCAGACTGTCATCATTAATAGTGCCATCTTAGCAGGGTCAGCTGAACCACAGAGAAGAGAGCGCAGGCATCTCAGGCAGCAAAATACAAAGGACAGATACTTTTTTTGTGGGGGAGAATGTGGGCTGGGGTAGCATTTGCCTACATTTTTCTCTTGGCCAGTGACTCCAGCCCAGCTCAGTCCAGCTTTGGTGTTTGGGACACAGCTACAGTGAGAGCCCAGCAGAGAATTACTCCTTTGCTTGTTGCATCCCTCTCGCATTACACTCTTCATGGATCAAAGAGGCTTCCACAGCTGGTCATGCTTCCCTCCTTAGAGCATCCTCCATGACTCAACAGCAGCTTGCTGTGCTCAGAGGGTGATGCTGAGCACAAGACCTCCCTTTGCAATAACATCCAACCACATACACAAACAAGCTGTTTGTTTTCCTTAGTGAGTGGCACCAATGTTTTTTTCTCCTGGGCTCCTTCCCAGCCTGGGAAGCAAGCGGGCCAGGTGTCAAGAAGGGCCCCGCCAACCAGCCTTTTTGTGGTTGTAGTGGTTGCTGCCTTGTGCGACAGAAATCTCAAGATTTTCAGTTGAACAGTCTGCAAGTGTAGCTAATAAGCCTATGTAAGTCTGAAGAAATATTGAGGTATTATCAGCACTGCTTTTCTGATTTATCCAAATACCCAGAGAGGGGAACAAGGGTAGGTGGATGAGGACGCATGTTGTAGTGCTTTTCTAACGTGCCTGGTTGCCTGGAGTGGGGGAGAAGCCATATTGGCTCCTGTTGGCTATCTGCAGAGCAGATAAGGTCTTCCTACCGCTGCCAGCAATGCAAAATATCCTTTCGCTTAAGTGACAGAGGCTTGTGTTCTTGGAGGTGAAATATCAAGTTTCAGAGCCGGGCTCTGTGAGGGAGTTGTAATTGTATCTGTCTGCAGCATGCAGATCAATTGCATAATTATTGTGCTCCGACCACTATATCATACCGATGAGCCGAGTCACGCCAGACAAAGGACAAGCCCAGGAGTGTATTTCCACAAAGCAGCTGAATTACCAGGGAGCCACACTCTACAAGCACGTTATATTGGACCCGCTCGGTTCAGGAGATGCTCAGACGTGATTGCCATATTGTACGGAAAAGAGCCTCCTGCGAGGCCCCTGGATATTCCTCAGTAGATTGCAACACCCACATTTACTTCATTTCCAAGGTGTCTGCTTTATTTCATTGAAGGAAAAACGTCACAATTTATTGATATGCAACTTTATTCAGAAAGGTCTGCCCAAGCTCTGTGCAATGGTTTTCCTCTTTTCAAATCAGAATATCCAGGAAGGAGAATAACTCTCAAATATTTTACTGCAGCAGGAAATATCTCTGTCTCTGGCTTCTTCAGTATTAAAGAAGAGATTAGCAGATATCCTGGAAGCAGGCCATGTTACTCACCCTGTTCCCACTGAAGCCAAAGGTGAAACTCTCACAGAAATAAATGGTGCAGGTTCTGCAATCGCTCAGCCACCGGTCTCGTATGATCTGTGGTGGAATTATTCCTGCTTTTCTGATAGAAACCTCTGGATACATTTCTTCTCATCTGTGGACACAAACACCAGTGCTGGAGATGCTGATTAAGTGACATGGGTAAAATCCCACGTCTACAGAAGCTGCTGACTTCGGTGAGCCTGTGATCTGGCCCTCAACGCATCGGAAAGGGCCTGCATGCCTCTGCCTCCCCACGGGGTCTGAGCAGACGTTTTGGGGGTTAAAATGTGAAGCTCGCTGTGTTCCAAGAATTTGTTACTCTGAGACAATGCTTCTGCATTTTTGTCCCCCTGCTTTTTTCCTTTTTTTTTTTTTTTCTCGGACGAATAGTTATGTGGCATGAGGCTTGTTATAGTTGGAAGCATCCCTAAGTAAACAGCTGAGCTTAAAAATACTCCTTTTTTTTTGTCTGGCCTTTAGAAAAAATAGTAGTTATTGCACAAAAGAAGACTATGCTGATGCCAATCACTGCGTCCTAGCTGAAAACAGGAAGCTGCCCTGAGCGTCTGTCCCCGACACTTTGACCATGCAGCTCAGACATTAAAAGCCTGATTGGAGGATGTGCCCTGTGCTATGATGTGGATCTCTTTCTCTCTCTCTTTTTTTTTTAATGAGGTGGAAGGCTGCCTATCACAGATAAGTGTATATCCTGCATGTCTGCTTCCTGATGCGTTCCAGACTTGATTTGTGTCACTGGAGTTTTTCTGGCCTCACTTTGACCAGGTGATGGGGAGTTGCCTGCTCTCCCAGGTGGGGTCTGGCAGGTGCTCCCTGGCTGCTCTCCCAGTCCTCTGCCTTACCTGGTGCATCCTTTCATCTCTGAACCCCAAGGATGGGGTTGTGGTTGTATTTCAATGCAAAATGCTGCATTTTGTACTGTGCTTGAGAACCTTAAGACACAATGACAAACAGAGCTTGTATCATTTTCTGGGGCAACACACAATAACCCCACAATTGTTCTGGATCTTGAAGCCCAATTACAGTTGGGCCAGGTCTTGCCAATCTGTTTCCTCCACGGATCCCCCTTCTCCAGGTTGATGGCTGCCACGTAGCATTCAGGGATTCCCAGGTGTCACAGAAATCTCCGCTAAATGGGAGATTTCCTTCTCCCACTAGTCCAAAACAAGGGCAAGAGAGGGGTTTTGGTTTGGCTCCGATATTTGAATGCCTTCAGTGAGGGGTTCATCAGGGAAAAGGAGCTCTGACTGCCTGAATGAATACATGTTCCCTGAGTTCAGCTCAGGATCCTTGAGCATCTGTTGTGAGTCCCCCAGAGACGCTGTCTCCTGCTGCCAGGTGCTACACCTGCAGACATTTTACTGTTCTAGGTTTAAGCTAGATTTCCAGACAACTGCTTTTTAATTTTTTGAAGTCATTTTTCCTTGAGGACAAATCAGATTTACTTCACGTTCTCTTCCTCCATATATTATTCAAATCAGATTCAATTCTAAAGTAAGAAGTCCACAGTGTTGATGAATGTAGTCCATGGCATGGGTCTTATATGACCAACACATCACCACACCATGACATTTGTCAGGTCTTCGCAGCCTGTAGACCTCTGTGGAGACAAAAATTAGATTATATTATCAAGGCCCTGGATGCCTTTCATGTAACAGTAGCCAAGAACAGATCAGAAAAGGCATTCTGCACCACTATGGAAATAAAAATGTTTGCTACTGCTTACTAGAAATACACCATTCCTGACACTGCTCTCCCTGGCTTTGAGCCTGTAGGACACTATGGATTTAACTGAGCTTTCATACCACTGGTGGAAAGGGAAGACGCCTGTTAGTTTTTGTTTTGTGAGGGCAATCCTAGGAAGAAACAGTCTGGTTGTTTTTCACTTTGCTTACGAAAATGTGAAGCCCAACTTCTAACCTACCGAGCACGCCAGACCACGTTACGAGTCAGTAATCAGAGGCGGTGCTCAGTACCTGCGGAAGGAAGAGCTGGCTGCTGTGGGCTGATGGACTCTTCAATCCCCTCAGTGGCTGGGAAGGATTTGGGAAAGTTCCTGTCTTTGATGTCACTCCAAAGTAGGAAACGCCTGGAAGTGTGTCCCATCTTCTCACCAGCACTCCCCTCAAAGCATGGCAGTAGTAGGACTTGCGGATCTTCCCTGAAAGAAAATCACAGCTGTGAAGCCACTTCCCCGTCATTTTTCACAGCACACGAAAATGAGCAGGTTCCTAATCTGCTCTCGGCTTTCGGGCGCGGTGTCGTTCAGCCTGCAGGGCAGGGTGCAGCGACTCTCCAGGGCTCGCGCTGCAGAGGGGCTTGTAACAGTGCCATTCAGTAAGACTTTGTTCATCATTTAGGCAGTCTCCATTTAATTCAGACATCTCAGTCTCTCCATTCGGTTCCTCTCTCGGGTTTTGCAGGCTCCAAGCAGACAGATTTATTGGGGTCTTAAGCATAATCAGGAACAAATTAGCCTCTGTTAGGATCACACACTGGACAGGATCACAGCTATTCAAGGGCTGCCTTCCCATCCATGTGAGCATGAATTAAGTCATCTGATTGGAGTAGGTCTTGAGTATTCTTTTATCCCAAACACATGATTTTATCAGAAGCCCATTACGCTTATCATTGCATTAGGAGGGAACATTTGGAGCCAGTGCAGGAGTATGTTGGCTGTATAAATGTTGTGCTTACTTCAGTGCCTACCGTGAAAATAAGTCCGTGCTTTGGGGAAGCAAGGGAAACACTGTCTGAATATGTGTGCCTAAAATTAAGCTGTGAGTTTCTGGGTGTGTGTTTGCATCAGTCAGGTGGCTGCATTGGGGAGGTGTAAAGGGAGCGTACATGTGTTTGTATGGCAGTGTTTCTGTGTTTCTGTCGATGGGGGTGTGTAGCAGGATGTATTTGGGTGCCAGTGTGTGTCACTGTAAGTGTGTATCCGTGCATCTGTTCGTAGGCTGAAGGATAGGTCTTTTTAATATGGTAGGCCGTCTTTTTTTTTTTTCCTTTTTACAAAAATAAGCCTCTTTTCATTAAATGACAAAGAAGCTCTTTTTCCAAAAATAGATATTTTCATATGTTCGGGATTTGTTTTTGAGGATTTTTGATTGGTAACCACAGTCTTCCCAGAGCTAGGCATTTCTCAGAGATTTCTGCTGAGACTCTCGCCCAAACTGGGACACAGTGCTCTGAGGCAAGTGAGCCTCTTTGCTCTATCCTGCTGTTTCTGGGCACAGCAGAGATCTGTCCTATGCTTTGATACGTCTCTGCAGAGATGAGCAGAGCAAGAGATGCAGAAGGATAAGATGAAGGAACCAAGAGCTAATCTCCATTAAATGGAGCTCTGCCCCTTCCTTGGGCTGACCAGACACAGACCGAGTCTCTCTCACACCACACTGGTGTGGCACTGGGCCAGCACTAATAAACCCCGTGGAGAACTAAGGTGCGTTACAAGGATGTCCAAACTGGGGCTCTCAGGGCACATACGGTTCATGAACAGTTCAAGTGCACATTCCCAGCTGAGTTGGTATCAGATGATGGGTAGCAGGGCCCTGCTGGCATTGGGCTGTTGGGCAATCCGGCCGTGGGAGGAGGGAAGGCAGTGGGGCCTCTGGGACCGGAACTGCTGGGTTGCATTAGGGCCCATCTGCACGTCCACCCAGCCCTCTCCCACCGTGGAGTAATGGGACACCCTGGGGAGCCATTGTCATCTTTTGTCTGTGAAGCACTCTCCCAACCGCTGCTCCTCCGAGCTCTTCGAGGTGTGTGGTATATGTTTGGTGGCTCCCAGCCATATGAAGATTTTAAGATGTGATTTGTAGGGTCAAGAAGTTTGACCACCCCTGGAATATTAGCTCAGGCACTGCTAAACTCACACAGCTGAACAGCTTCCAGACTCACGCTGGCTCATTTTCACCAGCTCAGAGTACTGACCCAGCAAATACACAGTTCCCTACGCTTATCCACGTACACAAGTTGGCCACAGAGATCATGATGAAATGAAACCAGAATGATATTCTTCCCTGATAGGCTTCTCCATTCTTTCAAACTCACACTCTCTTAAGCACCTAGAATTTTGCATGGGGGATTGGGAGGAAGAGAGGGGAAAAGGAGCAAAAGTCATTAAATAATTGAATTGCAATAAACTGATTTTTTTCTGGCTCATGATGGTATTTCACTGCGTAAACTAGGAGGAAAAATAAACAGAGGATTTAGTAGTTTGGATGTAGCTCAAAATTGAGCAGCCGTTGGATTTTCTGACACCTAGCTCAAGACAGTCCAATGCTACCAAAAGGACTCTCCTTAGGGATCATTTCCATCAGTCCAGCTCGCAGCTCAGGCTAATTTCCTACCGTTTTTTCAGCAGGCTTATTTGCCAGACAAAAATACAACAGTCTGTCAGAACTGGATACCTCTGGGGACTGGCAATGATAATACAATACAAAATAGGATACCAACAGGTCAAAGGTTTCCATTTCACAGAGTACTCTAATGACTGAAAGTCATTATTGCTATGCAGTCAGTTTGAAAAGAGTAGATGGATCTCGGTTCAGTTTTTAATGGGCCAGTGTTACAGAAACAACCTCAAAAATTTGGCGTCTTTGTTGGCAGTCTCATTAGAGAAGCCACAGAATAAATGGACAAGGATAATAAAATCTCCTGCTGCTTTTGATCCTTTCAGGTCAAATCTGAGTTATGTTGGTTGAAACCGTGCGTGTACGTGGCAAGCTTACCCTCACACTATGTATACTGTATCTGCTCTTTGGATAAACAGATCTGTTTGGCCCTTGGTTATATGGCTGTGAACTTGGCAGTTTTCACCATCTCTAAATTCACAGATACTGTTGTTGTTGTTTTGCAGATACCTTTTAAGAAGGGGAAACATTGTAGACCAGACCCTCTGTTGGCTTTTTTCCATCCAAGTCAGTGGAATTATGCCAACAGCCACATTGTCTTTCTATATATTTTCAATCTCTGCTTTCTTCTGTTTCCATCCTTTTAAATGGAGATAGACAAAAATAATCAGAAGAGCCCTTACATTAAGATATATTTTGAGGGTTTTGCCCAATAACAAAATTGAATATTCCTGATGGGCTTTCAGCTCCCCAGTGATCTGGACCAGCAGCACCACCACTGATGTTATTGGGTCCTAGCAAATAGACTACAGACGTGTAGCCATTTTATGATTTCTCTTCTTTGTTTTCTCCTGCAGATGAACCCAGCAGGTGCTATTTCCATGATGGTGATGGAGTATGTGAAGAATTTGAGCAAATGACCAGCATCAAAGACTGTGGCGTTTACACTCCCAAAGGCTTCCTCGATCAGTGGGCTTCCAACGTCTCTGTCTCACATCACAGTGACCAGCAGTGTCCAGGATGGGTGGTCATTGGTCAGCCAGCAGCAACCCAGGTAAGGAGAGCAGACTCCGTTGCCTCTCCTTGAAAGTGGAGTCCAGCAAGAACATTCATGAGCATAACTAGGTGGTCAGTGCTCACGTGTGACGTTACCCCTGCCTGTTAACTCACCGCTTCACCAAGGGAGGCTGCTGATAGTAATTTCCCTCTTTCTGAGCCTGTTTATTAGTGGTGGAGTTGAAATTCAGTTCCAGTTGAATTTCAGTTCCATCTGCAAACTGGCTGAAGTCGTGGTCTGCTTGATTCGATAAGCTCTGTGCAAGTCACCTCTGGCTAGCTATCATCACCTAAAAGACTAGACAGGCTCTCTACAGACAGCACAGGGTACTACTATCTTGTGGCAATGAGTTTTGTGGGCTAATGCAGAATAATACAAAAGAGCGTTCTTTCTTTTTTAATAGTTTTGTGTTTTCTGCCTCCTGGTTTCCTGGTTTCATAAAAGCTCCCTATTGTTCTATTCTGAGAAAGGTCCCATCCATTCCCAAAGCCATTCATTAGCTTTAACCCCTTTCCTACATGTCTCCTTTGTAACATAAATAGCTCCAGTTACCATAACTTTACCTTTTGTCTCCCTGAGAGAATTAGGTCCAAATGAGTTCAAAAAGACATTAGATAAATGCCTGGAAAACAGAGCTGTACATGATGCAGATGCAACAGTCCAGATGCAACCCTCTGACTCTGGAAAGCCTACATAGCTTATTGTTTTTTTAGAGGACACAGCAAGAAAAGGATCATCATATACAAGAGCTACTTTGTATATTCCTCCTTCAGCATCCACCATTGTCCCTTGCTGGACAGAGCGGTGAATCAGATGGACTTTGGGTCTAATGCAGCAAAGTTGTTCTTGCAGTCTAATTATCTGGCAGGTGTCTTGAGTTGGGCAGTGCAGGGAGGAATGCAGTGTCACAGATATGACAAGCAGATTTCTCTGTGAATAGTAAACGCCAAGCATTTCCAGTTGGCTTAAAAGAGAAAACATCTTTATCCAAGAGACTTGGCCTTGTTCACATTGCACAAGTCTGTAACAAATTAATGACCAGGTCAGTTTTAAATTTTCAAAGCGTGGTTAGCTGGCATAGTACCAAGACAGAATCCCGAGCCCAGTATTGCCTTTTTGTCATGGTCATATTTATTATTTCACACTGTAAAAGGAACTTTCCTCTGGACCCCTACCAGTGCCTTCGTAGCTTCTTTCTCATTTGAGCTTGCTGGGCTGTAGTACTGTCCAAAGCTCACTGGAGTTCAGGTGCTGTTAAACGTGCATGTCCCCAGGCCCTCTGTCCCCATGCCACCACTATGATTTTCTGCCCTGGTTTTCTCCTAACGCACTGGTAGAAATGCAGCCACGCTGTGCGGTAGGTAACATATGGTCATGCGGTGGAGAAAACACCACCACGCACACACACAACAGAAAGCCCTGCTGTGTAGCCACAGCTCAAGCATGTTTGTTGTACCCAGATGAGATGAAGTTGTCACAGCCTTGTTAAAGAAAAAAAAAAACAAAAAAACCAAGCTGTTGTATTTATAGGCAGAGCACTAGCATATCACACACTGGCGGAGTGAATGGGAACATGCCTGCTGTTATTGGCTGGCCCCTGGGGAGATAACAGTGTGCTATTTACTTCCAGCAAAAGGAATTTTTGCTTTAGCTCAGCTGGTTGTATTACACCAGTTTGAGTGTGTGGGGCTCATTGACCTTTTTAATCATATATGTTGAGAGTCTTTGTTTTCCCCAGGAACAAGACAGACTCATAGCTTGTGAAAGAGCACCTGACTTGTCACTGTGGAGAGGTTAGGTGGGGCAGCAGGTCATCACTCTGTTAGCTAGCAGAGTGGTTGAGGTGAAGATTAACCTAAGATCTCTTCTAATCACCATGTGTAATGATCACTGGTGTGTAAACATGTTTGGCTTCATTATCTGTGCAAGCATTGAGCCTTAGGGTTTTTTGTATTGATGAAAGGAGCACCTTTCCTCACCCAGATATCTTTCAGAGTAGGTTGTGTGCTTGCTGGTGTTGTGCAAACTTTTCATGTTGTTGCTGGGTAGTTTCCTGATTAATCAGAGTGGCATTTGTGTTGGCTTCTCATCAGGAATGCCATGAAAGATATGTTTGAGTGCCATGCACAATAATATACAGAATACATAAGCTGCCTGTTTGTTAGCTATCCCTGTTTCTCATTATTGCCGCAGCACTCTCAAAGTGCTTTAAAGCATTTTAAGCATGTCCTTCACGATTTAAAATGTTTTCTCATCCTTAGCTATCTCAAGACCCATTTCTCTGCATGACTATATTTGTGTCTTAGTTTTGCCTAGGCTGTTTCTGAGGACCACATTTGTTACTGTGGTGCTTCTCAGCAATATCTGCCTGCCTGCACTTGTTTACTCTTGGAGGATTGTTTATGAGCAAAAGCCGGAGTGCACTTGCTTGTTATTTTAGGGTTCCTTCTGCAGGCTGACCACGCCAGGCCAGTTTGCACAGCTCACTAAGACTTTGCCCGTTTCTTCAGAGTTGCTCGTTCCTTAGAAATAGAATGTATGTGCTTGCTTGTTATTTTGAGCTTGATCTTACATGCGGCTTCGTTACTTGTTAGTATGAGGCTGCTGAATGGCAACATACTAAGGGAGGAGAAAAAAGTTCACAATATAAGATTTGTTTTGAACAACAAAGTGCTTACAAAGAATGACACAGTCTTGGCAAACAGATACACATTTGAAAAATGGAAAGGTCACACAGGCCCCCCCCCTCCTTAAACAATTGCTCTTTCTGCAGAAGCAAGACTGATAGACAGCCACTTCTACTTTCCTGGCAGCCACTCTTCAGTGCTGATTAAGAAATATTCGCAGTACTGACAGCATCATATTTAAAGCCAAAGAGGACCAGTCAGCAACATCACACCAGCACGGAAATGCGAGCACCATTGCAGGGTATTTTTACAGTTTGATTTCTAATCTGGCGTCCTCTGCAGGTCTTGAAGCAGATGCTGCTCAGTACCTGTTATTGACTGCAGGAGGAATTCAGCAATAAGGGCTTTGCACGCTGTTGGGCCACTCTTTTCCCTACTGCTCTTGCTGTGAGTTTGTAAACAGCCTCTCCTTGCCATCAGCTGTGTGTGAAATATTATCAGTGTTGATGTACTGATTGTGTGGGGTTTTCTACAGCACTGTTTATTTCTCAGAGCCTTTCTTGTGCTAAAGATTATTGATGCTAGGATTAAGTCATCAGCTGGTGTACGCTGGCAAAGACTACAAAAAGACAGATTTATACCAGCTGAAGGACAGGTCCAGTAGGCATAAAAAGAAAGACAAAGGGCGCTCAGGCTGATATGTTTTGTGAATAGCTGCAATTTTTTTTTGTATTGGAAGTCCCCAGGGACTTGTTTCCCCGGCCAGTTCATACCCAGCCAGGGTCAACCTTCTTGTTACCAGCAGGAGTGGGGAGGATGGGGCCTCCTAGCACCAAGTTAAGCACTCCTGGGCTTGACAACATGTGAGTTTAAAGAGCCAACTCATGGCCCTCATGGCCTCCATGGACAATCCTGGTTGTATCGTCACTGGCAAAGCTGCGTAGGTGAGGACTGTTAAGTAGGAATGTGTGGTGTGCCTTAGGTCACTGTAAAAGGCTGTCCTGTAGGGTTCACGAAATCAGGGTCTTGTGATGGCCTTGGTGGACTCAGTCTCCATGCTGCACACTGATTTTGTTTTGCCACAGTTTGCACTGAGGGAGCGCGTTAGCATGTTTGTTTGTCTCTTTCTTTCTGGAGTAGGTTGTACTGAGCATGAATGCTTTGGATATTTTGTTAAGTGTCTTATCTGTACAGATGTGCCTTTGCAGGACACCTCTGACAGGCTGGTTTCGGGAGGGCTGTTCACCCCTGACACTCCGTGGTTTGGGTGAGAGGGAGGCAGGTGCAGACTGAGCGTGGGAGGCTGGAGATGCCGTTTCTCCTTTCCTCTTGCTGGTGGCACTCCTGTTTCTGAACAATGGATTCATCTGCAGTTTCCCTTTGGCCTTTATAATAGAGGAGCGTAGGAAGGGACTAATGGATCTTTAGGTGGCTTATTGCTGACCTTGTTACTCCTGTCACAGCAGCATGTGCTCAAGACTTGGAAGTTGGTGTTTACATTGGCTATTTAGAGGGGCAGTCCCCCAGTAGCTGTGTCTTTCATTATATTTCCTCCCAGTTGCACAGATGCTGTTTAGTTCAAGTCATCATATATATATATTTTTTCCTCCTTATGCCATTGTCAGTAGCTGGTTTTCCCCTGTATGGGAAAAGCCACACAGCTTAGGCACAGTTAACCAGAAGGAGACTCTTTCCTGAAGCTGCTGGGCGCACAGATCCTGGGATTCATTTTTGTTCCCAGACTAACACACCCCATTCTCCCCCTGGGTACCCCACAGGGGCTGCTATGGAGTAAGAAGCTGTGGAAAAGGATTCTTATTACATCTTTCCCACAAACAGAGGCCCCCTCCTGCCCATATTACAGTTCCCACAATTGCACTCATCCAGACTCACTGCAACAAACCTATTCTTCGGCTGGCCATAGAACGATGTCTAGAATTGCAGCATGCCTGAAATTTCCCACAAAAGGAGAAGGCAGAAGCACGAAAATATTCTGACTACTGAAAGAAATAACATGGCAGAGCGAGGGCTCCAAGGCTGGTAAGAAAATACTGTGACAAAATTGAAGAGAAAAATTATGAAGTTCTCTGCCACGCAGTTTTACTTTGACTAATAAATATAACTCTGAAGATAATTCCCCAAAGATCCAGCAAAGCCAACAAATAGGGTAATCTTGAACCGGAGCAGGAAGAGAGGAAACCTGCAACTTTTAATGGAGAAGCCATTCCTTTCCTTTGGGGTGATCTTGCTGAGAAGAGGGAGGGTGTGTGTCTGTCGGCTCTGCAAGTGGCCCTTTTTGAACTTCCCAATTCACAGCCAAGTCCTGTTGCTCTTCAACGGTAAGAGTTTTGTTGTGGTTGGAGGGATAAAAAAATCCCCGTTTTTAATAAGATGATTTGCTTCGCAAATGTCTTTGTTATTTATAGCCGAGCCAGGCTTTGAACTGCTAATCTCTGGAGGTTGAGTACAAAATCCCACTAAGAAAAACTGCTAATGGAGGAACCATGAGTGATTAGAGACCAGTTCTGGAAAAAGATGAACTGGACACTGTGCACAGAGCATTGCAAGAGGAATGTAGGTTTGCTGTACTGATCTGAGCACATTTCCAGTACTGGCTGATGCACCAAAAGGCTTCAGCTTAGTTTACAGAATCCCCAAGGCTAAAATTAGTTCAAGAGAGACCAAAACTTAGCCTTTCTTTCAGCCTTCCCCCAGATACTGCAGAGCAGACAGTTTGGTGTTTCACCTGCAGGCTGGGGAGTTGCACCACGAGCCCAGCCCAAACCATCAGGCAAATTCAGGCTGAGGAACTTAGAGGAACATGCCTTCCTTGTTTTAAGTGATGGTGTTTTTCATATCTTTTCAATGAATAGGGATTGATTAAGCCTTATCACAGCCATATTGTCTGGTTTCTGTTCCATTTGATAGAGGTGGAAACCAGAGCACAGACAGGTAAAGCTACTGTTTGAGAATTAAACCTCAGTCCCCTCCAGAGACATTGCAGGTGCTGGGCATTACTGGGCCCACGTGTCCCCTGGACTAGGAAGTTCAGAAGATCTTGAAAGGGAAATGTTCGTATCTTGGATGAAAGGCAAACTCTGTTCAGGGCCTGCTGACAGTCGGTGTCTGGGAACACAGATCTGGAAGGGGTTCTGAGGTCATTAAATTCACTGCATTTTAGTTCTGTCATCCTCCTCACATCATCCGGTTTGTGAATTAACCAGATTTTATCCTCGGACAGTTTGGCTTTTTGTTCCCATTACAAAATGACTGGAAAACTTTTCCACCAACTCCTTGCTGTAATGGCTAGAAACCTTGTTTCCCACCTGTATTACTGGGAAAGCTGGATCTTGCAGCCTTCTTGCCAAAGGAGGTGACGTTGTTTGCCTGGGGAACTCCACTGGTTCTTATTCACACGTCTACATTGCTGCTTTGCCTCATTGGAGGATGTGTCCATGCGAAGGGTTCGCACCAAGGTGAGGTATGCTATGACGATGTGTGCTGACATACGTGCTGTGGCTCCTGCTCAGAAATGATCTCAGTGTTCTGAAGCAAAAATATAATAATAAAATGAAAAGAGAGAGAAGTGGGATTTCTAGCTAGGCTGGCTTGAAAAAGGCTCAGTTGCAGAGAGATGGCAGAGAAAGAGCATTACCCTTAAAGGTGATCCAGAGCTGGCTGGAGAAAAGGGGGCACTACCCTGCAGCGGGCTACCTGTTCCCTGCTAGGATGGACAGTGATTCCCTCCCTCTTGCCCCTCCATCCCCACGTCTTTCAGTGCTCCTCTGCTCCTGGCAGTAGTAAACCAGCAGACCCCATGCCTGATGTCGTAGCCTCTGGATGATTTGTTTAAGGGGAGGACAGAGAGAACACAATGAGATGTCAGAGGAGATTCCAAGCAATTTTGCCAAACACTCAAGGGATTTTTTTTCTTTCCACTCCCCTCCCCCACTAGTTTTTAGAATAATTTTTCAAGAGCACATATGCAAGTCATCTAAGGGGAACAGAACAGTTAGTACCAGGGGCTGGTACACTGTGTTCCCTTTGTGTACTGTACAGAAAATAGATAAAAGAAACAAAGGATGATGCAGAGAGCAAAGCAGCCATCAGTACTCTCAGAGAGGTTCGGTCTGACCTTTTCAGAGATGAAGGTCAAACCAAAAATCCTCAGGTGCCGGAAATTGGTCCTGTCTCTTCCCAGGACCAGGAGACATTTACCGCTAACAAAACAAGAGCAGAATTCCATCTCATTTCTTGTTGCTGGAGGCGAGGAGAAGAAAGGCAAGAGAAGAATATTGTCTTGGATAATAATAAGGATTATGTGCTTCTTTAGGAAGTAACTTACCATTTTATGATCATATCTGCCATACACCCAGCCACCCACCCAGATTACACGCTGTAATTCAAAACAGCTTGGACCCCCCAGCATCAGTGAGCTGGAAAGCCGGACCCCGCAACAACGGCGGTGCTCGTTAGCATGCACTCTTCTGAAAGGAGACCCCCCTCCTCGGCCCTTGCCCCTCAACCTGCCAGTCTCTCCGTCTGCTTCTGCTGCTCACCATCCTTTAGATGCAGAGCATGTCCAGCCATAAGCGTGGGATAGCTCTCCTGCATCCCATCCGGGTTGTTTGTCTTGGGTCCCTCTCCATTCAGAGCAGAATGATTTTGCATAAATGCATCGACACGTCTGCTTTGTTCATGCATGAAGGGTTCTTGGCATTTCTCATCCCACCCCCGCTCTGGCCGTCTTCTCCCTACCCCCCTGGCATGTAGCTTCACCAGCTTTTGCATGATTTCCCTGTGCAACCGCGAATAAACCTGCCTGAAGGATTGCCAGTCAATCAAGCACAGTTAAAAATACCCAGTCAATTAATTTGGATAGAATTTAAGCATGATCAGAAGGAGAGGGCGGAAAAGGGTGCAGGAGTGAAACCGTAACATCCTTTACTATGTAATTTGGTTTCATGTTCTGCACAAGAAAACATGTAAAATATGTAAACAGAGCTCTCCAAGATTGTAATGTAGCTACAAAGCCACAGATATACAGGCAGGCAGGGTGCTATTCTTCAGCAGAACGGAATGCCATCCTCAAAACCACACGATCATTTCTTTAAGCCTGAAAGTAAACTTTCTCATGCCAGTAGCAGAGAATTTATTTTTTCTTTTAAATGAAGGATTGTCTGCACTACTTGTTCAGAGTGCTGTAGGCATTTTAGCCCACATTGTCATAAGAGACCTAATATTTTGAATGCCACACAATTTTGGGGTGTTCGTCTCAAGATGTCTCTAAAAGGCATGATTTTTGGAGGATAGTGCTTACCCAGCACTGTTCTGAAGGCATACCATATTAGAAAGTCCCTCAAGTCAATCCCTCTGTCCCCACCTGCAAATAAATAACTAAAAAAACAAAAAAACAAACAAAAAAAACAAAGCCGGGGACCATTTGGATAAACTGTTGAGCAGCTCTAAGTTCCTGGATCGCACTGCCTTAGCTGGAGCTATAGCTGTTGAGGAATCCCAAATTAGCTCTCATTTTTGCAAACATTGTCTGTAAAGTTTAAGGATCACTGTTTCCTCTGAGGTCATTTCAGTGGTGAATCTGGTAAGCAGACACGATTCACCCATCTGGTAAATGGGCTCAGCTTCCCCTGCTACCAGCAGAAACCCTGGTTTTCCACTGTAGCCTCAAGGTCCGGTTGCAGACTTTAATGGGTGCCAGGAAACTGTAATTTGCATGATCAGTGCTATTATCTGTCTATGCATGTACCTGCTCGCTGGGAGAAGCCCTCATTTCAGGAGCACATCAAGCTCTGCTAGCTATTTCGATCACTGGACCCAAATCCTTATGCTTTGGGCAGTGGATCTTATTTTCCCGTTTTTGGTAATTATCCCTTGCATCACAGGTCCCTTTTCAGACAGAGAAGCTGAAGCACAGGTTGGAGATGGCTTATTCAAAGTTGCACTGGGGGGTGCAAGGCAGCTTTGATCCCCCATGACCAACTGTGTCCCTGCGACTCGTCCAGAGCCCCGGTCAGCCCCTCCATGATCGGCTACGATTGTGCCTTGCTTGCCCCTGCCCAGCTCTGGAGCTGCTGCCTGCGCTTCTGTGGTTAGAGCTGGGCCCATATCATCCCTGTGGAATGGTGTACTTTTGTGCAGTTTAGCTTCTTAAAAAATGGTAATAATGAAAATCCTATGAAGGCAATCAAGACCAAATTCCAAGGTGTATTTGAACATTTAATTGTAGGTCATGGTTTAGGATTTATAGAAGTGCCTAAGCATCTAGCTCCATTGGACTTCTAATGAGCCAGGTGCTTTTGAAGACCTCATTTGAACCTTCTTTTCACCTTTCTCCATCCAAATACGTTCAAAAATCTGGCCTTCTGGCAAAGCAGATCTCTTCCTGGTGCACTGCGCTGCATTTGCAGTGTGACAGTTACCTACTGGAAAAGGAAGGTGTACTCGCTGTCTGGAAGTTTTACTTTGTCCCAGTAGTTGGTGGTGGTGGGAAAGACTGAGACTCGGCAGCTGTGGGTTCCTCCATCCCCTATACTCCCACTCCTGGGAGGTGGTGAGGCTGAAGAAGCTGTGAGCTTCCTCTCACCGATGATGCTTGTACTTCAGTCCACATGACAGCTCCTTTTGGAAGCAGCTGGGAAGTTCTGTGAAATCCCCTGCTCGCCTGGGACATTGGAGGAGGAAATGCTCCAAGTGGTCTGCTGGTTTGACTTGTTGGAGTTTGAGGTTTATCAGAGCAACCAGAGCTGCTCTGAGGTTAGAGGGAAGTGACGGGCTTCCCCAGACACCTGCAACCAAAGCTTTGTGTGGACGCAGACATGCATAGGCTGGAGGAACCAACTGGCTGCTGCTCTGCAGCCTTGTGCCGGATGGTCCAGCTCACTCAGAGGAATTTGCTCGCGTGGCGGCAGTGTCGTTACTCAGCAGTTCCAGTGGGAAAAGCCCGGTGAAGCAAGGGGGAACCTTCCAATTTGCATACCACAAGCCATGCCTTCAGGTATTAAGAAAAACAAGCCACAGACTGGTTTAATCTTAATTAATGCATGCTGAGGTAGGGCTGCGGGGTTGGGTAGTAAACCGAAAGGCTTTTTGACTGCTGACGTGTAACCATAGTCGGCTCCCCGCGACGGCACTCCCTGCGAGCTCTGCTGCAGCCTTCCCTCTCGCTATTGAGCTCGGAGCCTCTTCCCAATGTATCATCTCCCTGGATGTAACCAATTAAAGCCTGTTGACAGGCCGGAGCAGACTCGTAGGATTTGAGGCATATGTATGGCTTCGTATAGGGAAGGGCAACAACTGGGTGCCTGGCTGGCTTGCTGGGAGCGTGCCATGGAAAGCTGAGCAGCTTTGAGAGGGAAGAGGAGATGGGGAGAGAGGGATTTGCACCCTCAGTTGTCCTCGCATGTGGAAGCGCTGTGTGTTGAGGGTTGCGTGTGGTTTATGCAGCATGTTTACATGGTACATAACCCTAAACAAAGCTGAAAAGCATGATTTTAACTCTGGAAATAAAAGTGCTGGAAACCCCTAGTTTTCTGCACATGAGAAAGTTTTGTTCTTTAAACACACAGATGTTTTCAAATGAAAAATCACTCTTTTGACCTTTCCTGAATACAATCATGTGGTCAGAGCTGACATTAACCACTGCACGGCTGTTTGCTCTGGCCGCAGGCGAAGCTTAGCGAGCAGTCTTCAGAGCTCCTGGTGGCACCTGCCTTGTCTCACATATCTTGGAAGCTGCTACTGGGCCCGGTGTGCGCTTTGGACGATTCAGGGGAGGTGGGGTTGGGAACAGGGATAGTGAGGGTCTACTCCTATGGTGCTTGAAACAAAGTCTTGTGTTTTTTTCCTCTTTGCTAGTTGAAAACGGTGTGGCTTAATTTTTTTTTCTATTTGTCTGTCTTCCTATCAGAAATGTTGCCCAAGTGCTTCTAAGCATCTCTGTACGCCCCAGCCAGTGCATTACTCTGAATGGATGAAGGTGAAATTCTTTAGGGATTTGTTGTTGTTGCGTTTGGTCTTTCGCTAACGAGCTGTGTGCTTTCTTCATTCGAGCAAATTTATAGGACCAGCTTTGGACGGAAGGAGGGGATGTTACCGAGTGGATAGTAAAAAGCCCAATCCTGCTTTGCTTTGCAGAAGTGCCAAACCAGCAAAACTACAATGAATCCAATGAGTCGGATCCACTAATGCAGTAATAAAAAAAATACATGTAAGATCGTCCCAATATGTGGCACATTTTCTGCCTTTGACAGCTTGATTTCCTGGTGCCAGCTGCTCCCAAATGAAATGCTCCAGTCAAAGGAAAAAAAAAAAAAGCCTTTGCTCTACTCATCAGTGGTAAAAGCTTATGGGATGGGATTGTTTTCCTTTGCCGCAGCCCCCCACGGCCAGCCTTGGCCCGCAGTTACGTGCAGGCTTTGCTGTAGTGGACCTGGCTGGTTCAAGTTAGAGACAGGCAGTTTGGGAACCTGAGTGTGCAGCCAACAATAATGTTCTGGCTACTGTATTTGTTTAACCTCGCTCTCCAGTGGATGGATATACAGTCTGCTAAAGCACTTATCAGTCTATAATGCCTTCACACTTTTGTGAGCAGCAATGTGGATGATGTAGACGGAAGTTTTTGCCACAGATTGGAAATGTCTTATAGCTTTAATGAGACTGATGTTTGCGAAACTGGAGGTATGAGGTCTTGTTTGGGCGCTGTTTCTTTATACCGTCTGTCTAGCAGGTTGCATTTGGCTGCTATTTATAATGATAGATGTATTTGGAAGTTTGAACATAATAGAAGAATGCAATTAGGGCTAATTCCAAGAATTATCCCTTCTAGGTGAGATCCTGCCAGTGCAGGTGGGAAGATGCTGTTGTTTGAGGGCAGCATCTATTTGTCCTACTGCTGTGTTGAAGAAAAGGAAACCTCTGATAGGAATAAACAGGAGCACATGGCAGCCAAATTGTTCGGTTACGCTTCCATGTGCTTCATGTGCGACTGTGCTCTGCGTTGCTGTGTACTTTGAGCTATCGCTTGCTTTCACAGCCATTCAGTGCACACTGCTGAATGGCAAAAGAAGCAGGAGCAAGTGCTAATTGCCCTCTTGAGCAAATGGTAGTATATATTGCGGTCTTGTGCAAAAGAAGAGTTGATTATTAAATCCCATTAGGACAAGTATTTCTTCTTTTTCTCACTCTTTTTCTATAGTTACTGGCCCAGCTCAACTGATGTCTTTGGGGTGATCCTTTGAACCATGCAAAAATCATCTGGTTAGGGTTTTGTTGTAAAATTAAAACTGCATATTGTTTTTTCCACAGATCCAGCTAGCATCCTAGATATTTTGATTATACCTGGCTGGATGTCAAAGCAAATGTGGGTTTGGGATAGGGCCAGTCAGAACTGATTTACAGGTTTTTTGGGTATACCATGTGAAGTTTATGGCATTATGTGATTTTGATTTTAACTCACTCGTTTTAAATGAAGTTTGCTTTGAATTTGGAGATAACAGAAATCAAAGGAAAGCTCAAAGAGTGCAGGTCTGCATGATTTAAAAATTGAAATATATTGTTCATACAGACTCTTTGGAAGTGAAATAACTGCATTTTTTGAGAAAGCTAAAGTTAATAACAAACATTGGATACACATGCAATCTGGGCTGTCATCTAATGGAAATCCCTGCAGCTCCCACTCTCTTTCCTGAAATTATGTCAATTTATATGACAAAACAAAATAGCCCTTGCATCTCCCACTCATTTCTGAATCACAGCCCTGTGTTACATCACATCCAATACTCTACCCCTGGAAATTTCCCTTTGGAAATAAACACTATCATTTTTACTGTATAAGTAGAGGCATTTATCATCATGTCATACTGCACGCAAACTACCGATGCCAGCATCATATCAGCTTTCGTATTTTCACACACTTAAAGGTCACTTTTCAATTAATAAAAATTCCAGCCAAACTTTCAGCTGAAAATTGCGGTTCTTTGCTAAGAAAACTATAATAACAGGCTAATTGAATGCCAGGTCGGCAGGTTGCAGACACCATCAGCTGCTCCATATTCAAATGGAAGGGAGCTGTGCTGTGACTGGACATATTGACTGGCAATGGGGCTTTATTTCATCCTGTAGGAGACATAATCTGCTTCCCAATCCTACAGCCAAATCCTGTTCTTCATTACGCAGGTAAAATTGACAGATGAGATTTCCTCTTCTGAGCCAACTGAATCTGGGAGTAATATAGCATCAGTGTGTTACCCCAGGAGTTTTGTCAGCTTCCAGTTGATAAAGCTTTTCTGTTGATCACCTGGCTGCATGCCTTTGTCCTGGAGAAAAGCAACCATGCTACAGTTTTTCATCTTTTGCCTTCAGACCTCTAAGTACCCCAATGAAAGCAGGCAAAAGCAAACGAAGAGCATGAAACTTAGTAAAACTGTCTTTTCAAACACATTCCTTGCCCCTTTAAAAGAACCTTTACTGAAAAATTATTTCACTGCAAACAACTCAGAGAATAAGGAGAGGTTTGGAGTACAAGTTGCAGTTTACGAGCATCAGAGGTAAGGGAGAGTTGCTGTTGAGGAAGAGGATGCAGATTAAAAGGTAAGAAGGCTATTGAAAGAGGGAGGACATAAATTCCATTATCTTATGCTTGTAACGTGTGCTGCTGAATCTCAGTTTTGGTTTTCTTTCTTGTTTTTGTTTTTACAGCAATGGAGTGTTGTAAATTTGTGGTTAATGCACAGAAAAATAATATATATGGACCAGTTTGGAAAAAGTAACTTTGAATTTTTTCCTTAAATTTGGGAGACCAACACGAAATGACCCAATCCTGATTTTCTAAGTTAGTCAGCCAATTGTTGACTTAAGTCCTCTAACAGGACGAATACAAAACAAATCTGGAAATACCAGATCCAGAACGCTATCAAAGAGACTAGTCCTGCAGCATTTCTGACCAGAACCTAGAAGAAAACCCAGACCAAAACTTCTGATGTCCCTTAACTAAGGCTGTTTGTGTACAATTTCTATCTGAGCTCTGCAGACTCCTGAGGTTTGAGTGGTCTTAGAAATTGGCTGATTTTCGAGGTGTTTGTTGGAACCCAAGTGGTGGCCTTTTTAATGGTTCAGTGCTCACTAATGTGGGCAATTTCATTTTTTCTGTAACTCCAACCCAATTTCGAGCCTAAAAGAGAAGAACAGTGCAACAGCTTTCAGAACAGATTGGAGGTCTGTGCTGCAGCAGGCAAACTGGGTGGTGTCCATGTGGCAGTCAAGCTGCCTTATAATGTTGGGCAATAAACAAGCAGGAATCTTTCTGATATTTAGCAACTGCACTGGAGTCTCTCATCCTTGGATAAGATTTACCTTAGCTGTGCAAGAATAATAGCATATTTAAGAATAAGCGTTTGGATAACGGTCAGCCCCCATGTCTGGCAGTGGAGAGAGAAAGGCTTTGTCTGTAAGGGATGTGTTAAAATGATGCGCATGTCATGGTTGGGATTCTCTGGTATACGCTGAGTTAAATATAAATAACATTCTGCAGAGTAGTCAGCTAAAAATTGTAGGCTAATTAGGATTCATTATTTTAGTTGAAATCTGTTCTTTAGCTGGACTTCAAACAACAGAATGTACCGTTTGTGCCTCCACAGGTCTCATATCAGCATGCGAGTGTTTCCGTGTGCGTGTACAACCTCATTCAGGATGTTGTGTGCTCCACAATAGATGGTACTTTGGGTTTTACCAATAGATCCTGCTCCTGCCTGTGTGTGGTTGCTATTTTGCAAATGGGTCAGCGTATAACCCATTTCATCCCAGAAACCAACGGCACTGTCTCTCGGTGCAGAAGTGGCAGCAGTGCAGTCCCCAGTAAAAGGAAGGGAGAGGCAGTAACCTGTGCTTTGGGACATGGTAACCACTTCACCCTTTTTCTCCAGAAGGAGGTTGCTCTCTGCTGTCTGATGGACAAGCACATGTGATGGCCCTTCACAGCCGTACTTAGCTTGAAGACACGGTCTGGAGGAAGCCCCGCCATGGGGGAACAGATGGGATTTGGGGAACAGACAGTTCTGCGCACTGGAGATTCGCTCTGTTTACAGGCACCTGTGGGCACGCAGACAGGCACGTCCACTCCAGCCACAGTGTCAGCCGTATGCCAGAGCTGAGTAGGGCAGCATCCTAGTTTGAATAGCAGCTTTGCCTGTCTGCATTTAGGATTATTTGGATATAGCAACGTGAGAGATGAGAACGACCAGAGTAGGCAAAGCCTGTGGTGTCTGGCTGTGCTCACTCGATGGGAAGGACAGAGCAGGGTGTCATCTGTTCATGTTTAACCCACTCCTCTGGGGAGGCCTATCCTTCACATGTGTGTGTGCTTGTTTCTCCCATCTCTTTGTAACATCTGAGCACCTTTTTTGTGGTTAACGGCATTTAACCTCAAGATACCTTTGTGACGTGGAGCAGTATCATGCTCATCTTACTGATCGGGGGCCAGGACTGGAGAAGCCAGTTTGGGTTGTAAGGGGCCATGCAATGCACGCAGTTGTGCTGAGGTCTTGTCCAGTGCCCAGTCCTCAGGATCAGTGATCCTTAAAGTGTGGTTTGCTGGCAGCAGCGGCCCATCGACACAACATAACGTAGCACCAAGTCAGTCAAAAGCAGCCACCGTTGCTCCTGTCATGATATGGGCTGACCATGGAACATACTGTGGTGCTGCCTGTGATTTACCTGTGCAGAACAGTTGCTTGTGGGATGGCTGGGTAACATTCACAAGGGTGCCTTCCAAAATTTGTTCTTCAACAAATTTTCCCACGTTACCTGGAAGGAAAATGTTACGAGGAAATGTGGTTGATTGCAATAGTAAATGTGTTTTAGATGTGGCAATGAACTAAGCACTCCTGATACATCACTTTTCCTTTCCTGCTGACATATTCCTCGGTCCCCTTGAGTAAGAGAAGGAAAACAGGAGAGGCAGTTTGAAGAACATGTTGTCCCTGTGATTGACAAGTGGCTGTATAAATCAGTCAAAGGGAATCCTCCAGGCATTCCCTCTTGTGGGAAGATCCCACAGTGCTCTCTGGCCATGCTTATTCTGTCTCTCAGTGTTTGTGTACAAAATGTGTGGGTGGGAGACGAGCTGGATTAGAACCTCTGAGAGGAACAGACATGAGCTTTTTTAATTGAAAGCAGCTTTCTAGGGAGGGTTATGACATGGGCTTCCAGTAACTAGATACAAATAGTCCCCAGATACTTTGGAACAGATACTGGGCTCCTATGGTTCCCAGTTGCTGTGTGGGTCTGAGAACCTGGATAAGCCCCAGTGAGTGAAGTTTTGAGTCCTGCCTGATTCCGTCATTCTTCAAAGCAAATACTTTACTGTTTGGTAACACCCTGAAATGAAAAGTACATCTATCCCTTCTTCCCTCCACAGCTGTCAGGTGCTTTAGCTGCTGTTTTGCGTCATTGTAGCAAACAGGAGGATGTTAGGAAATAACTTATTTCTCATAAGCATGAATTTGTGTAGCTGTGAGGAGAGGTGATGTTCTGTATTGCAGGCCATTGGAACACACTGAGTTGCCATTTTCTAATCTTTTTGTCTCCTGATGCTCCTTTCTTGTATGTGTCCTCCTCTTCCCTCTGAATGCAACTGTCCTGTACTGCTCAATTGTAGCTTAAAAGTGATGGTATTGCAGTAATAGGTGCCTTCACACTGCTGACATCTTCTAGGGTTACCTTGGAGGCAGAGGTGTGAAAGACTCCTAGCAAGTCATTCTCAGACTTTGCAGTTATTGAGTGACACTGAATAACTGGTTAGAATTGAAAAGGGGATGTGTTTGCCACGAGTCTTTGAGCCTGTTGAGATGGTGGAGTCTGTAGGTTATTGGGACCATTTATCCAATCAGGTTGTTATTAAAAAATCTCAAAGAATGTTTTTGCACCAGCTAGATTTGCTAGATAGCTAGATAGCAGCTAATGTAGAAGAGGCTCTCATAGTCACTCCTAATGTCATCTGTTAGACTTTTTGCATACTTCTCAAACATACTTTTCTCATAAAAGAACATTTTATCCTGGCACTGTTTTGAATGCCTTGTCTGAATAGCAGCGGATCAGCCTCAGCAGGAGGAAGCTTATCTAACCTGCTGAAACCAGACCGGTCTACTGAGTCTGCACAACTCAATTGCACAAGTCTCGAACACAGGCTCTTTATGCAACACTAAGATTTTTGCTAATAGTCTCAGGCAGAACCAGAAAGTGCTAGAGTTCATACACGCACACAAATCAAACAAGGCTTTTAAAAGTTATCAGAGATTTCCAACCCACCTCAGCAGGGGTTTATTTTGGGTTTGATTCAAACTTTTGGTGAAGGTCTGGGCAAATTTTTAATACAGGTTTTCACTCATCCATTAAGTGGCACTTAAAACACACCGAACGTCAGGAATCTTTTTTCTTTCAACCACCTTTTTTGGAGCATTAGAGCAGGAGGAGATATAAGAATGAGAACAAAATCATATAAAAGTAATGAGACCTTTGTTCATGTCAAAGAGCTCTCTGACCATATAAATTGCAGATGTGGGTAAGATAAATTCCCAAGCTGGAGAGGTATTAAAATAAAAACCATGCTCCCAACAAGAGACAGGCTGCTGAAAATGCAAGAAGGGAGAATTGCGAAATAGTACATGTCGAATTGCTGGACTGGATTTCAAATGCCAAAGATAGTTTATGTAAAGCCTTGCTCTGCTGTAAAATGTAACACTATCCACTGGCTAGCCTCAATGAAGCTTGGTCCCAGTTGTTTTAAAAAATAAATAAACTAAAAATCTTCTTCCAGCCCATTAAAGCTGATTTATGTTTTGCCCATAGATTCCTCTGTGCTGGATCTTGAGAGACTCAGATTGTAGAACTGATTACCTCACTTTTGGCCAATCTGGTTTCTTGTTCCCAGGCATCCCAGGCTCTCTTTGCGTTGCCCTGGCTTTGCCTGCCGAGACCAAGAGGGCAATTCCACGCACAGTTACCAAGTGGGCATAGGATTTTGAATGATTAAAAGCACCTTTGTTAATTCTCTCATTTTCTTCAGTGATTTCTTTTTGTTTTAATAATCAGGGAAATTGCTTATGGGAACAGCTGTACTGACGGCACATCACCATCAGACTGCTCAGTTTATTCTCCAGTCTTGGAAAGAAATCTAATAGTGTCCCCAAAAGTATATGGCTTCACTTAGCACCTGACACAAGTGGTCTGTGTGATCAGTCCTGGGCTCCCCTGTGGGCTGCTCGCATGGTTAGCACAACCGCTGGAGGTGGTTTGGCCTCTTGGGTTACATTCATAGCTCCATTGCCAATACACTGCATGACCACGAGGAATTCCCTCTCTCTCTGTGCCACTGAGTTACCAAAGTGTTGTGAATCTTAACAGGTACTCTTCAGATGCTCTCAGAGCCTCAGCTGGAAGCATCCTTCTATGCAGCTGTAGCCTTCTGGATTGTGGACGTTCCCTTTCTTGTTCTTCCTTGGGGGAATGAAGGCTGTAGTCATACATATTGCTTTTTTTGAAGCAGCTTCACTGAGCTGTGCGGTTTCAGGGTAAATCCTACCATTTCTTGCAGCTTTGTTTACACATACTGATGGCACTGCAAGACTCTGTGGTACTTAAATTCATGCATTCTCTCATTTGGGCATTTCATCTCTGCCAGCAGTTAGGATTCATCTACTTGTTCTTCACTGAAAAGAGAAGTTTGCTTATAATTCCACTGCAGCCTGCCATGGAAAGTGCTGTAGATGTAGGAAGAAGATGATTCAAATTACAGAAACTAGTTAACAAAATGAGAAACAAGTTTGCTTAAACTGGGTTGTACAGACAGGACTTTCCTGGCTACACTTATTTCCAAGTTTATATGGCCATCTGTGGCTTCCCTGGGGTTACAGTAATATGCAAGTTTAAATAGGACATTGCTTGAGTACTGTGGAGAGCATCTGCAGACTGTCTGTGCTTTGAGTTGGCATGTCCAAAAGTGATCGTCACTTTGACTCCAGTGGGAAGAGTTGCGGTCCGTTTGGGTGGGAGCAAAGTTGGGCTGAGTGCTGTCAAAGCCCTTGTTGTACCAAATTAAGAGGAAACTGTTGGCTGCCGTCCGACTGCTGTGAGTCTTTTACTCCTTTTTATGTTTCAGTTTTTCTTATTGAGGTGGAAGACCTGGAAACTTAACTTTTGAATAATCTCATGGTATTTAGAAATGTCATTAGCGTGTATTGTTTTATTCTAGCAATGCACCTGGACTTTTTTTCCCACTTTAAACAGTCATAATCCTTTCTTGCTGTCCTCTACATCTGTTCTGATGTTTCTTTTTTCTCCCTCAGATGTGTCGAACTAAGGTGATTGACTTGAACGATGGTGTCTCTCAGTATGCCTGGTATCCCTGTACGGCCAACTTCCAGTACTCCCACATGACGCAGACTGTTTTCTGGCTTAAGGTAAGAAGTGCACATGTTGTTCAGAAGTCTCCTCTTTGCCTGCCTCTATGAAGTTTCTCCAATAGGTGAAATATCATGGGACAACCTTCCCAGGGCCAAGCAGCTCCTTTCTTTGAAGTATGGTTAGTGCAAAATAGCAAAACAAAGTCTCTGAACACCATCTAGAGAGTCAGTGGTGAAGTCCCCTCCTGTGGAAGGTCTGTTGAATTTCTTAGAGGTTACAGCTCCAGCTGTGGGGCTGTTTAACTCAATTTTTATCTAGTTTGTGTAGGAGAGATTGGAAGAGAAGACTTCCCTGTGACCTAGGATGGGAATTGATATTTTAAAAGTCCTGCACTGGCTCTTACTCTTTTTTTGAAGTGCAGCACAGTTCTCCACTTCAACCTCTGTGGGGCTTTTGTTTTCCCAGGCTTATTTTTCCCAGCCAATGGTAGCTGCGGCAGTCCTTGTTCATTTGGTCACTGATGGGACCTATTACCTGGATCAGAAGCAGGAGACCATTGGTGTGCAGCTGTTTGACACCAAAGAGCAAAGTCATGATCTTGGTAAGACTGTACTTTATTCAAGTCCCATGACTGTATTTTATTCACATCCCTCTTTATTGCTTGCTTAATGGTATCCCCATTCACAAACAGTGACCGATGCGCCTGCTTAGTTTTTCCAGGATCAGACAGAAAAAGTGCATGCTTAATGCTCCAAGACCTGAGTTTGACTGGAGTCTATTGAAAAGGACAAATCATTTTGCCTAGACATTTCTCCACACCTGTTCACTGCTTTCAGAAGCGTTTAGTTCCTCTTTAGTCATTAGAATAAGACTGTTTTAGTGCTTCACACAGAGAACCCCCCTGGAGAGACATTTACAGTGATACAGATGAATTGCTGGTAGCAGAGAGAGAGAGATTAATCCTATTTGGTACCAGCTGGAGCAGCAAACACTTCTGTTTCACAAGGTGTAGTTGGTTGGATTTCCCAGTAAGAGGGGGCTGCATCTAGTCCTGCTTGCAGGGAGGTTTCCACAGCTATTTAATGGCCTGGAAACTGCATCTTCTAAAGCTTCATTTTAATGTCTCCCATAAGCCTGGAGGGGCTCCAGGGATGGCTGCTGAGCCAGCTGTGTGAAGAAGGCCATTCACTGGTGCCATTGTCCAGTGTAAGAAAATCATCTTCAAGATGCTTTGATGCCTTACAGGGAGATGGTTTTATTACTCTCACAGATTCTTTCTTTTTCTGGGGTAACAAGGTCTTCATGAGAAAAGTCAGTTCATCTAGGCCAAAAGTTTTCATGCAAAGTACTCCAGGTTTGATGGAGGTCTAACAGCAGGGCCCTTGTGGGCTGGATGGAAGAGGCATTACCTCAAGCTATGGACCTTCTAGTCATGTTGAAGTCCCAGGATAGACCATTTTTGTCTCTACCCTGGGCACAAGTACGTGGACCTGGGAAAGTTGTGTCTGGTGCATTAACTGCAGCTGCATTTAAGCTCCAGGACCAAGGAGCTCTCCCTAGCTCCCAGCTCTGTGTCAGGGCAGGGCTTGTGTAATTTCTTTCCAGCCTTCCTTTGCCCCTCTTTTCCACTGGGAAGAAAGCTGGCCATGTTGTCTTCAAAGCAGTTTTTAAGGAAACATAGCCCCCTCCTCCAGCTTTCTGTATTACCAGAACTTTCCAATTTTGACAAGCTCAAACTCAGATGAACTTCCTCCTAGTGATGACAAGGAGGGACACACACAAGTGAAAGGTGTTGGATGACTGTCCGGTATAATATATAACATTGTTGGGATGTAGAAAAAAAGAAAGAAAGTATGTGTTGTCAGAGAACAAACAAATTCAGAGCAATTGTGCAGGTTGAGTCAGGATAGATCCCGGTTTGCCAGAGCCCCTGGCTTGGTCTTATCCTCTTCCTTTCACAAAACAGTGGCACATAGCTCTTTCCCTCTGAGAAATAAATGATGGAGACACAAGCGTGCCAACAAATACTTAATGCGACATTTTACAAAGAGACAGACAGATTATGAGAGAAAGAGAACAAGAAAGAGGAGCAAAGAGAAAACAGGGCGAGGTTTTGAAATCCTGGATGAAGTTGCAACATGGGTTTGGCATGGTTGAAAGCGATGCCTGCAGATCTTCACAGCTGAGATGCTGCCTTCATCATGGAAAAGCCTCTCTGACCTTCGCAGGGGAGGCTTTCCTGGAGCAGAGGAGAGGTGTAGGTAGGTTACCCAGCAGTTCTCACTCAGGCAGAGCTCCCAGTCACTGTTTTTCTGAGTTCTGGGTGCAGCATTAAGCCCTGTTCCTGGATATTCTATTGGATGTTTTTGAATTATCACCATGGCAAGCTAGAAACTGCAGCTGAGATGCAAACTTTGGTGTGCACCAGATGCAGGACTGACTGTGGACAGTCGGCCAGCCTTAAGCAGAAGTCAGTGGCAAACTGAAAGTACGGCCAAAAGAAAGAGGCAATGATTTAAAGCTTGATCAGTCCTCGGTTTGCTAAAGCTCACTCCCACGAGCAAAGTGCAGTGTGTCCAGAAGTGCTTCTTTCCCACCCTGACCAGCGCAAGGCTTTTCCATGTGGACTCCCAGAAAATATTGAGAAGCTTCTTTTGAGTCTCGGTGGGAGATGGAGATGTTGGGGTGCCAAACACCTCAGCACTGTTTATTCAGAGTATTTGTAGATACCGGCGTTCAGCTGCTGGGTGCTTTGCAAGAGGCATTGAGGGCTGAGTAGATGGATGCAGAGCTACAGGGGCAAGCATGGAGACAGCTGTAACTCCTCTGCCATGGGATCCTGTATTATCTTGAGTGGTTTTTTTTTTTTTCTTTTTGCTAATGAAGGCAGGTTGGTTAAATGAACCTGACTTGTTCAGCCCCTGTTTACCTTGTCGGGATCAGAAAGCACCAGCAACTGCAGCGCAGCTCTGAGGTCTGTTTTGTTGTGGACACCACCTGAGTGCGAGGAATGAAATTGAAGTGAATAAACAGCCTCATACCATAAGGTCTTTTTTGGCTTTCCATCAGAGAAGGCAGAAACTTCCAAGGAATTTGGGAACCCGGGATTTCAAGTATTAACTGCACCTGTTTGTAAGTGAGAAACGTGCACCGTTCCACAAGGAGCTGATATCAAAAGACCTGTGGGAGGCAAGTAGACAGAGAGGTTATTTAAGGGTCAGGTAAAGACCAAAACAAAGAGAGGTTGGCTTTTTTGTTTTATTTTTTTATTACGGGAAGATTTTTTTAAAGTAGAGGGTGGGAGATAGACGTTTAAAGAGAGTGGACAGAAGTCTGTCTTAATTCACAGGAAATCACTTTCTAAGGAGAAAAATGAAAACTTTTTTATTCCTTCCCTTTTGAATCAAGAAACCTGAGCTGGAAAAAAAAAATAATAATAGAGATCCTTGAGCCAGTTAAACATGCAAATAGAATTTGTTTTATTTCAAATTCGTGAGTGTATCAGGGTAGCCAAAGGGCCTGGGCCAAAGCCGTTGCTGGGGGAGCTCCAGTGAAGCGAACGGAGCTGGAGCCAAGCTGATCCTCGGAGCGGTGCCACGGAGCCACTGAGGCAGGGCTTTGCAGTCAGCCGTCCGGCCGTGAATCTGAATTAATGGATTTTGAGGCCTAACGACAGCTGTCTGTCCTTTGAGTCCCCCTGAGATGGATTTGGCTCATGTGAATTCAGGTTGCCTGTACTTGAAGGTGGGAATTTCTTCCTGACTGTCACTGAGCACCCCCTCTGCTGAAGAAAGGGGATTACGAAGTTTCCTCAGCACCTCTCTGGTGCTACTGGGCACTTTGACCTCTGGAGACACTTTTATTTTCTTGAGACACAATTATTTTCTTCTCAGATGAGATCACATGTAAAATCCTCAATAGGTCCATCACCCTCTTTTCTCTCTCCTGGACCATCTTTGCCCTTTTAAGGAAAGAGCAAGATACCCCAAGGTGGAAAACCATTAAACAAAAGCAAAACTGGGCATATTTGGTGTAGAGCTCATGCAAAAAAGTTTTATGTTGAGTGCTAATGACATGCACAGCTACAAACAAGCCACTGGTGCACTGCCCATGGTGCGCAAAGCCACCTAGCCTGCCGGTACCATTTGATGCACGGGATAAAGGCTCCAACTGTCCTCTCAGACTGGTTTCTCAATAGCACGACTCTGCTTCCTCTGTGATGGTTGCTCCTGATTTAACAGAGCACAATAGAAATGTAGCTGTGGTCTAAAGAAACTGCTCTGAGAGCCTGCCGCGCTTGCAGAGAGAATGGCAGCCTTTCTTCAGCTGTCTGGAGGGATATACTTCTCTGCTAAGCTCTCCAGAGCGATTTGGAAGCCCCTCCAGGCAGCTTACCATAACTTTTCAGCTCTATAGGGCCATTCCTATGGGTGAAATGCTTCTGAAGTGCCCACGGCTTCGGGAAGCGATTGTGTTAAGTCTGACCCTTCCTCTGATCTTGTCTTTCCTCTGGCAGGTGTCCACGTCCTGAGCTGCAGGAACAATCCCCTGATTATCCCCGTCATCCATGACCTCAGTCACCCTTTTTATCACACCCAGGCTGTCCTCATTAGCTTCAGCTCCCAGTTTGTGGCCATCTCCGGGGTGGCCCTGCGTTCCTTCCACAACTTCGACCCCATCACCATCAGCAGCTGCCAGCGAGGACAGACCTACAGCCCGGCAGAGCAGAGGTGAGCCTGTCAGCTTGCTTCCTTCTGCCTCGCCACCCACCGCCCCCGCACCACCCGCCTGCGCCAGGGGTGAAGGGGAGGCAGGAGGGGCACCGCAGCTGAACCCTGCTGACCCTTTTGTGCTGCCAGTAAAAAAACGGCAGTGTTCTCATTGATCGGGATGGATGGGACATTTAACCCGCATAAGATACTGCTAGTGAATTATTTCCTCTTCCTTTCTCCTCCCTCCTTTATCCTAAGCTTGGAATTGGGGCCAGTTAACTCTCCATACATTCCCCCGTGCGGCAGCATTTTAGCCACTCACACGTTGGCCTGGATCTAAACAGCTTTGTGCTGTTGAAGTGCTACAGGGACCTCCCACAGAAGCGTTTGTGCAGAGACAAAGTGATGCTTGTGCCCTGGTGGGGCCAGATCCTGCAAGGCGCTCAGCCCTGTGCAGCAGGCGCTTGGACACCAGCACTCGTGGTGCTTTTAGGGCTGGGTAAAGGCCCTTGGCACCTCTCTGGATCTGGCCCACATTCTGAAAAGCTCTGTGGGACCCCCCAGGATGAAAGGTTTATGGCTACCGTTTTATTCTTGTTGTTATTACAGACACATCAATAGATCACCACCAACCCCTCTCAGTCTCTGCTTTACAGCATCCCACAGAGATTGTGACCTTTCGTGGCCTCTGGTGCGGCAGCTTCATGGATCCTTTCAGCAAGGCAGTGAAAAGAAGAGGGGAGAATTTAGCAAAACCCCTGAAAGAATCATCTTTTTTTCCACTGTGAATTCAAAGTTGTGAGCAGTCGTCATACCATAGCAGCAGCAATAGTAAAACAAGTTGCATATCCTAGTAAAGCTCTGCTCAGCCTCCTGAGCAGGCTGTCAGGTTTTTTGATAATGTTCTAGCAAGTTTTTAGGACCAGCTTTTATTCCAGGAAAGGGGGGAGGGTGCGAAGGGGCAGAGGGAAGGGAAAATAATTAAAAAAAAGAGGAGTATATCTACAGCTAAATCAATCCAGTCCGTGTGTTCTGACCTAGATTCAAGGAGTCTGATATTCTGTGCAATAGGTTGTATAAATTCAGAGGCCCAAAGACAGCAGGATCAAGTTTCAGATGAGAAGTCTAGTTGTGCAAGTTTGGCCAAATCCCAGTGCAGGAGCGGGACAGAAACAGAGCGAGAAAGACCCACTGGAAGGAGATGGTGAGAAGCACCAGGGAGCTCGAGAGGGCTGTGACACAGGACCACATTCCTTCCTCTCAAGTTTTCAGTAAGGAATTGAACCATTTGTTCACTTATGAAATTAGAAGTGCTCTGTGTTTAGAAAGTTATTTCCTTAATAAAAAATGCATTCCCCTTAGGCAAAGCTTCAGAGAGCTTCTGCAGCACAGCAAACCAACCTTTAGAAATCTCTTGAAGAATCACCCGCTGCTTGCCTCTTTTTTTTTTCTTGTTTTTTTTTTGGTAGTGTTTTGGTTTTGTGATTCACTGAACCATCTCAGCCCCTTGCTCTCTAAAAGTTCAGTCAGAGCCTCACTTGTTCAACATAATGCTTTAGGTCTTGCAGGTTGCAATGCTGGATTGAACATGGAGCTTCCCGTGTCAGTCAAGGAACTAGAGACTCTGAAATAAAGCCCTGATCCAAAGCCAGTTGAAGTCACTGGGATTTTTTCCATCGACTGCAGTGCTGTAGTGGAAAATTTCCAGCTGGCCTTGTGGTGGGATCATTTTGGGTGACCCTATGTGCTGTCTTCTTCTAAGCAGTTCAGGTATCGAAGACGCAGAGAAAGTTGTGTGTTAAGTTGTGCAACCAGGAAACAGGTGAACGCCAAGTCCTTTTGCTGTCACCTGCTGTCTTTTTCTGTCATTATTTTACCCAGTCCAGGTAAAACATAGAAAGAGGGATTTTTTGCATTCATTCTTACACAGGTCAGAATCTGGGTGCAAGCTTCCTGCTCCCTGGGGACATCTGCTTGGGGCTCCCCACTGTCCCCAGCCCATCTGGGTTCCTTCTGCCTCCCACGCTCACTTTCTCCCCAACACACCCCCTTTGAGCATGAACCCCATGCTGCCCATCTTTCCCTACTCCCTTCTCCCTGCTGGTTGCATTTGCCTAATATGATTTCTTTTTATTCATTTAATTTTTAAAGGAACTTTCCTTCCCATGTATAAGCATCAACTTTACTGCTTTCATTTTCCGTAGGTAAACATTGATATTTTTGCCTGCTTTTTGGCTTCTCTCTATAAGAGATATTATTTCTCTCTCTTCAAGGAGAATTATTTTGGTTGGAGAGGATTTATAGCCAGATACAGGCACTTCTAGGCAAGGGTGCAGATTTTAAACATGTGAGGGAGAAGAAATGTGTCGGCCCTTAAATGTTAGCACAGTTTTTATTTTGAGGGTGAATGGATCACTCCCATGAGTTAGGGACAACATAATAACTGGAAATAAAACGTACTCATTCATCTTTCTTAAAATATGTATTACAGTTAATATTTTAAAAGAGAAAAAGGAGCTTAAATGCAAAAATCCCATTCAACTTTATAGGTGGTTGTCCTCAGTCATCATTAGGTCTTTTGAAAATCCATTCCATCCTTCTGAAGACATTTATAGAGGGTTTAAAAAAATACTCTGTACTTTCCAGTTGTATTTTTCCAGTTGTTGTTTTTTCTGCTGCAGCTGACCACAAGCTCTTTTTTTTCAGCAAAAGTTTACCTAACTGCTGGAGATGCGCTATAAAAATGACACACTTTATTTTCACATTGCATCCTTAGACCAGAAATAATGGCCCAGTTAGTTCTTCTCTTGCACTAGTTTCACACTTATATAACTCAAATTATTCCACTTTTATTATTTCCTATTTAGCCTTGTGGCGTGGATAGTGAAATTGGGTGTGCAGAAGCAGAGGTACAATTTCCCACCCCACAGTCATTTGAGCACCATGAAAACCTGGTGCACTGGGGCTGCCTTTGACAGTTGTTCCTCAGAAATCAGGATTTTGACTTTCTCACCGTGTAGGAAACATGAGCTTGGGGTCCCCCATCCCTAGCAAGGCAGTCCTTGTCAAGTGCTGCTTCTCCTGGGTGGCATTTCCCTGCCGTGTTCAGATCTGTCCCCTCCTCCATCCTGCCTGGTACCGATTGCTCCTCTCCTGAAACCACAGGCATGAGGCATGAAAGCCCAGGCAGACACCCCGGTTCAGCTGCCAGAATAGTGGACTTCATGAGTTTCTAGCTTTCTAATCCTCCATTAGCTCCACGCTGTATTGAAGGTAAGCCTCCCTTCCCTTGGAGTGGAGTCTCGCTGCCCGCGTCTCTCCAGCGTGCACGCCCCACGTCATGCAGCTCCTTGTGCTTTCTAGTTAGTGCAGTGAGAGGCTTTTCCTTTTCTTTGTTCTGTTAATTCTCAGCACAAATTTACCATTATGGCTGCAGAAAGGCTTCTGCAGGAGAGGTTTTGGCTTTGCTTCTCTACTGGTGGGTCTGGGTGTTTCACAGCTGCAGGGGACCAGCGCTGCACCAAAACCTGCTCCAACCCTGCGCCATCGCCAGCCCTCTCCCCAGCTTCCAAAGTTTCACCCTTCACTGCCCCAGACAAGCCCCAGGGAGAGGGAGCCCACTCCAGCCTCTTCTCTTTGTCTTGTTGTCTTTGGCTGTCAGCTTCTCCAACAAGAAATGATGAAGATAAATCTTCAGCAGTGTAGCAAATGCAACCACCCTTCATAACTCTGGTTATTCTTTTCTTTTTTATACTGAAAAAATGGGTCTCCTCATCTCCTTTTTTGTTATTTAATGCAGCTTTCTCTTTACTGATTTGGCTGCCTTTCCCCTACCCCTTTCCCCTGCCCTGCGTTCTGTCATTAAGTACAATCTCTGTCAACTTGCTTCTGGTGAAATTAATAAATTTCTCACAGAACTGTTAATCATAGAAGCTTTGGTCTGTGACATGTGTTATAATTCAATGGGTTTTTAACCTTCGCCCCATTTTGGTAATTGGCAAACAGCATCATTTGGCTTTTATTAAAGTGGAACGCGATGCCATTTCTTTGTTTGCCGCCACGCTCTCTCGAAGGGGGACTGGCGGGGTTGTTAGCGTGCAGGCACCCGGTCCTGCCTCCACACTGGAAGGGCGTGCGGGGCTCTGGAGGCTTTATCGGCTCAGCAGGGTCCCCGGGCAGGACAGCCTGCACAGCAGGGTTGTCCCGGGGCTGAGGGCAGAGCCGGTCCCCACGGGAACATTGCCCTGCCAGTGGTGGGGACGTACATGCCCTGCCTCTCCTTCCCCCACAGCTTGCCTGGGGTTGGATCAAGTGTTTTCTGTAAATCTCAGGGTTTATGTGCATTCCTGACCCTACCAGTTTGAATGTGGGTTTTGTTGGGATCGCTGTTGGGGTCAGACTCAATGGTACTGCAGTGAGATCGCTGAGGGGACCATATCGATGGTGAGGCTGCTCTTTCAGTCATGCTTGTGGACCAGATTTGAAGGCAAGCATGCAAAAGGAAAGGGCCTGATCCCTCTTCCGGTGGCATGGTCAGCATGGGTTCACCAGTCCCCGTTTTGCCCCAAGGATTCGTCCAGATTTCTTTTGAGTTTTTGTGTTAGCACAAGGAGACCAATTTGTTTATCTGAAATCCAGAGCAGGTAAGTTCATTGCCACCTTTGCAGTTCATACCTTTTTTATTTCTGAAGCTACAATAAGGAATGTGACTGGCAGCCTTTGCTTTTCCAAATGGTGCATGTGTGGATTAGAGAGAGAGAACCTGCTCTTGTCTTTAGAGAAATCTCTACAGACAGAGAGGACAAACCCACTGTAAGGGTAAATCTGATAGAAACACCATCGGAAGGCTACGTGTGCGTGAGTTGTATGTATGGTAACACAGAACAAAACCTAAGGATGCTTCAGATCTGCAGCCCAGGCTGGCCTGAACTGAGGAAAAGGAAATTTTTCCTATATAAACTAGGTAATGGTTGGAGTCGTCTCATACACAACTGTATACTGTATGCTTTTATGCTCACCTATGCATATATGTGTCAGAGCTGTCACTATGGATACAAATAATTAGGGCACTATGTTAAGATGCGTTCTTGGAAAAGTGCTTGACCCCAGGGTTAAGAAAAAAAAAGTTTGGCTGCTCTAAGCTTTTCGAAGGAGGAAGTGCTGGTTTGTTTTTGTGTGAGGAAGGAAGAGTTCCACTTAATTGTTACAATTTTCTATAAACATGTTAAAATACAAATGTTTCTAGGATTGTGTCACCAAGACCCCAATTTAGCAAAGCGCTTAGCTATTTGCTTACATCCCCCTGTAGTCAAATCTATCAGTGGGACTTAACTGTGCTTTTGAAGTTAAGCACATATTTAAGTGCCTTGCTGAATTGGGGCCAATATTGGCACAGAGAAATAAAGATTTAGAGGCTAATGACTGAGCTCATTTAGATTAGGGATGGGCAGAATGGATTTGAATAAAGTAAGAACTGGCTCAGAACTTCAGCCTACATGTGAAACTAACTCAGCTCAGTGCTTTTTACATCATTGAAACGGTCTGTCTTGATCTATGTTTTTCACACTGTGCAGGCAGTGGAAGTGTGCAAGAAATTCACTGCTTCTTGCACTCAGCTTGGTGCAAAAATGTTGTTTTAGGAAATAAGACATTACTAGGGCAAGAACAGGAACAGGTGAATCATGAGGTGGATCTAGTAAAATAAACAATGTTAGAGAATATCCCAGGCACCACCACTTGATTCTTATATATATCAGTAAATAGAGTGGTCCATGGGTCCCTTGCCTAGCTTTTATCCAGACCAGCTTGTAGTCTTGCAAGCAATTCCCAGGTGCGTTTGGGGAGTCAGGATGAACCAGGGATGACTTGAAATAGGCAGTTTTGATGAAATCACCTAACTTTGATTGCAAAAAAATGGCATAAGCTGTCCCATGCCAGGAAGCGACATGAGTTATAGTAGAAGTGATTTCATTCTCAGATACTCCATATTGTTTCTTTCCTGAGGAATGCATAGTTTCTGGAACATGTGATGATTAACCACTGTTAAATGGCAGTACCCATGCAAGAGCTTCTGTAACCCACAGTTCTGTAATATGGATGTGATGGGTTCTTTGTCTAAATTTCCTACTTGGAGATGTTCATTTCTCCTTAATACTGCATTTGCAGATCTCAATTCAGGATCGTGACTTCAAAATTCATTGGGATTTATGGCTGACAGTAGCTGATACCAAATTGGAACCAGTAGCTAGAGAACCAGAAATATTTAAATTGGAAACATTTGGTGGCAGTGGTTGTTTTTTTACAAGAAGTGAATGGTTGTATTGTTTGTCACTGAAGTCATTCATATAGAGTTACAGACAGAGAGAGCTGCCCAGATGATCTGCTAACCGAGGCATAATCTGGAGCCTGGAGGGGGTGGCTAAAAATGTTCCTTGGCCATTTAAGAAGACCACAAGGGGACTTGTAAACAGAAAGAAGAACATCACAATAAGTGTTTCTTAATGCCTTTGTCTGTGGCGTTTCAGTTCTGTAGGACTTTTAACCCCAGGCTTGCTCATCTGGTGTCCTGATTTGAACTCAAGAGACCAGATTCTTTCTCTCCTTTACATTGATGGAAATGAAAGGCCATCTTACGGCAGTGATGTTGCTCCAGGTTTCCCGGTGTGCAAATTGCACAGGTTTTCTTAGGCTCATTCTTCCCTCTGAAGCCATTCAAGGCTGAATTCAGTGCTACATCGATGTGTTGAACATTGGTTCACATAAGATATTAAATGAAATAAATCTTCTATTATTTTATTTTTCCAAGCTTTGTGCAAAAAAGTTTTCAGATTTTGCATGTTTTGCAATGGGCAGTCAAGGTTCACAGTATGTGCTTCTGAGAATGGCTTGGCAACGGTGTTCATTTTTTTCCTCAATGAGTCAACTTCCTTGTCTCTGGAGTCCTGGCATGGAAGGAACTCATATGGCAGCTTCCCTGTCTGAAAAACAAAGGGGAACAAAATAATGCTTAGCCTTCATGTGTAGATGGAACTGGGATATGCAGTGGGGATTCAACAAGGCATCATTCATCATTTATGCTCTCCCTCAATGTCCACGTTCAGACGTTCTTCTTACTGTTAACTGGTGACTTACCCAACTAGCAGTGTCATGAAATCAATAGTGAGGTACAGCTCTGCTCGAGGGGCCGCGGTGTATGCTGAGGCTGCCCAGGTGGCTGCTGCCAAAACGAGCAAGGGCTGCAGTTCACACTCCTGGGTGATTCATGTTGGGCATTTACAAGACAATTCTCCTCACCTCATTTCTCTACAAGGGAAGGCCACCTGGGCACTAGGATAAAGCATCCACTTGTTCTTCGCCCGTCTCATCCACAGGCTTATTGATCGGTGATAAGTGAAATCAATGGCAGTTTAAATTTGTAGGTCAGGCTGTGAGTTGCAGTGACTGGAAAACATGCATGAAACCCTTGGTAGGGGGGCATCCTACCAAAGACAGGATCATCATGCTCTGTGATGAGCATCACTTTTCAGTTGTACTGCTGATAGACTGGGTGCTATTTGTTGCATACAATGGCATTGAGATGGCCAGTGCAGAGGCAGAATTCTTCTTCCTCAGTCCCATCAGCAGCAATACTTCGTAGAAGATGAGAAAATAAGATCTGTTTGAATGTAGAAATTATTTATAGCCTGTCGCACTCCAGGGAAGGGCCGCCACTGAACAAGCGACCTTAAATTACAAGCAGTGGGCACTTCCCATATAGCATTAGTCTGGGACAGAGAAATGAATTGTGGAGGTACATAACACTGTCGTTTAATCTGATATAGAGCTAAGTAGAGACATGTGCAGATGTGCTTCTCCGTCAGTAACATGGGGATAACAACACCAGCCCAGGTGTCTCACAAGGGTGTCATGAAAATTAATTAGATAATGTCTGCACAATGCTTTGAACATAGCAAAACACCATGTACATGCTAAGTCCTGTGCTTAGTAAGGTGGTTGGGTTTTTGGTGGCTGTTAACCTTTTTTCTAGGAGACAGGAATATCTTACTTGTAATCCATTTCAAAATATGTGTATTGATGCATTGCTTTCCCTTCCTTCTATAGCTTTTGGTGTTTCAAGTTCTTCCCTACCCACATGGATGGTGAATTAAGTTAAGGTTTTCCCTCCTCAGAATTTAACTGTATTTAATTTAAATTTAGTTTAACTTTCAGCAGAGGCATATTGCTTTTTTAGGAATCTTTAACCCCAGAAACTTTGTCTCTAATCCAGCAAAGCATCTTTGCTCGGGCTTTAAGACTGTCAGCATTTTCATTGCCCTTTGGCTGAGGGACTGTTCCCACACTTGCATTTGAACATGTGCTATAATGTTTGATTCAGGTCATCAGAGATGCTGAAAGATTTTGTGTCTACTAGACATGTCTGTGTATACAAAAATAAAACAAAAAACTCTTTTTACAAGTTATGCTAAATGTTAGAACAATTCGCAGTAGGGTGAACAGTGAGTTTCCATCTAGGGAAACAATTTATGGATGGCAGGACAGCAACCGCAGAGATCTGAAATGACAGCATGCTGCTGAGCTTGATAAGAGCTTATCAACACAGCTACACCACTGATGTTTGGTGTTCCTCGTGAAGTGGAATAAAATGAATGTGTTGATTGCTATCGAGTTTCTCAAAGATAAGAGAAACCCGTCCTCACACGTACACACATGCACATTTATCACTAGCAATATCAGGCACTTCTGAATTCAGTAGAGATTTTAAATTGGATGGGGCATAAGGACTGCTCTTGGAGGGAGATTGCTCTCATGGGATGGACAGATGCCTGTTGGTATAGGAGTAGGAGGGCCACAGTGCTGTTGTTCCTGTTGTTTCTCCTCTGTCAATATTGCACAACAGAAAGTAATTCTGCAGACTTGGCAGGCTCTTCCCTTTTGCCACAGGACCTGTGATTTGCTTTCATTGTCATCGCTGTTACTACCATCCCAGTTCTTCAGCAGACATAGCTAGCGGGTGTGCTTGTTGGTGAGGAGCACTTGGCTGACTCGGGTTTGGTGTGCAATCCATTTACCTGCTGCCTGGCAAGTGACGAGTTTGTCGGTCAGACAAGCTTGCTCTTTCAGAATGAATTAAAGGAACTGAGTGCGAATGCCACTTCTTGTCTCCCACCCAGCTGTGTCCACTACTCCTGCGAAGCCACTGACTGCCAAAAGCTGGAGATCGAGAACGCGCTGCTGAACTGCACCAGTGGCGGGTGGTACAACGGTGCCCAGTGCAATGTGAGCTGCAAGACAGGCTACATTTTGCAAGTCCAGCGAGACGACGATCTCAGCAAGAGCCAGGTTTGTTCTGCTCGTTTTGTGTGACCCACAAAAGAGGCATAAGCAAATGGGTGTGGAGAAGTGGCGAAAAAAACCAGCCTAAAGCCCAAAATCTCAGCTCAGTTTTGGGACAGGACCTTATCCAAATATTTCTTCTCAGAATAGGAGCAGTCTGGCTGCGCAAAGAGGCACTGACAGTGAGCAAATCTCAGATGTTGCCCAAATTTAGATATTTTCAACCCAAAATGTTTAAATGTGTGTTTAGGCTTTCTCTGATCTCACTGGCTCTACTCAGCCAAACAGAGTTTCTTGGGTTGTTTTTGGGGGGTGGGGTGTTCGTTTTTTACACAAGCAGTTTCTGTGCAAAATTTCTCATGTTTACTCCTAGTGTTGGGGCTAACAATGTCTTAACTCGTTCGCAGCATTTCAGTCCATCTGCTTCCAACCACACTCAGACACTGCAGAAATGCATGATATCAAGGGGGGGGGAAGCATCTAAACCTTTTTGCTGCCAACCAAAGCATCAAAACCCCACTCCAGTGGGTTGGGTTGCATTATCTGTCTTCCCTAACCTATGCAGTAATAATCCAGTCCCACAAATGCAGCATGTCCTGATGCAGAGAGTGGGACATGCAGGAGAACTACCAATTTCCTTAAACACTGAGAAAATGCTTGTCCTTTGCTCTTGGGGATGTGGATGAAGTGCATGCATGGCCCAGCCTCAGCATGCTGCTTGAAGCAATGCGCACAGGATATGGGGGTATGCTGGTGGCACCCCAATTTGTGCTTTCTTCTCTAGCAGTGCTGGCTCCTGTTGTGACGGGGTGGTGGTGGCCTTCACCGGCACCTTTCTGCCTGCTGGGGCAGCGCACACATCTGGGGCTGGGGGCAGGCAGCTGCTCTCAGCAGCTTGTCTGTATTTGTGAAATATTGTGTTCTTCATGAGCTTGCAGAGGGGGGAGACAGAGAGGAGGGGAGGGAGTCAGCCCTTTCAACTCAATTACAAAACAAATACAGGACCCTGCGAGCTGGGCCTCTGCCATCCTAATTGGCATCAGCACCAGAACCCCAGCTCCAGCTGAGCATTTTTACAGAACAGAAAACAAGTTCTCAAACGAGCCTGAATGGCTGAACCAGGAAATAGTTGGAAGGGAGCTGTACATTGAGCACACAGGAATCCAAAACCAAATAAAACAGCCTAAACATGTTTCACCAGCACTGTGTTATTTAAACACCAAAAGTACCTTTTGGGGAGGCTCAGCCAACTGTATATGGCTTTGCTATGAGAAGTTTGGTTTCACAGCCTTGATCAGATTCATATGACAGGAGTGGAGAATTTTAGCGCCCCTAGCTAGCGTGATTCACTGCCTATTACAGCATGCTTCCTCTCACCCTGATCTACTATTGCACTTTGTATCATCTTTTTTCCACCGATAAAAACTGTGAGGCCTATGGATTTGTTTGCTCTGTGCTGTGTGGGGAAGGAGTGAAGCATCTTAAAGATATCCCTGGTCAGCGGAGCACTTTATACATGTGCCTTAGGAGTTTATGCATGTGCGTCAGAGATCTGTTGAATAGGAACGGACAGATTCTTTCACTATCATCTTGTTTTACTTTATGTCAGGTGCTTCAAGCCAGAACTTGTGGAATGTGCATGCAAGAACTGAATTATCCGAGCAAGTCCGGAATCCATGGTTTGGATTCCTCATATTGTGTTGTATTGAGTTGTATTGTGCTCCTTCCACAAATGCTTACCAGCTTCGGCTCTTCTGATCAGAAGCATTTGGAGATGAGATAGGACATGTAGAGTGTTATCTCTGCTCAGGGGGACTTTATGCTGTGATTGAGGAGCTTTGCACAAAGCTGTTGGTTGTTTCACTGTTGTCATTCCGTTGGATATTTGTCTTGACTGACTGATTTGAGGGACTAGAGCTATTTTTTTCTCACTTAACTTACAGTGTGGACAGCTGCACAAGGAGGAAGAAGGAAAGTACCTTTGCACATGCTGATGTTTCACACTCCTCGGTAGGAATAAGACTGAGGAGAGGTGCAATGTCTCAAAGAGCAGGCTGAACATCAGTGGCCCATGACCACTGCATGTTGATGAAGATGACTTACACACCAGCGAATATACCCTGGTTTAGCATCTGAACCACATTTGTCTTCTGTATTTCACCGCTAGGCAGAAAAAAAGGATGAACAGAGAATTAAAAGCAAAATTTTCAAAAGCACCTCAGAGATGTAGGGGCACAAGTCACATTTCAAATCAGTCTTTAACATCTAAGGGTTTTTTTGAAAATCATCCTAACAGCTCCTGCGCTTCCTGGCCTCTGTGTCTTCTTGAAGCCACCATTTTAATAAGTCTTAGGGCAAAAACTTCATTCATCTTTGCTCTCTGAGAAGTTCCTGTTCCCAAATGCTATTAAACTGCATAAAATCACCAAACCCTAAAAACATCAGCACCATGTGCAGTAGAAGCTGTTTGCTGTTAAAAAAAAAAAANTACTCTCTATTGGTCTCTCTCTGATCCTCATTTAGGGACTTAAGCAACAAAAAAACAGGCTTGCATGTTGATGGGGCCAAAACCATCATGTATCTTTTTCACAAAGAAGATCTTGGGATGTTTTCATTTTCCCCCAGTGTCCTCCCACCCCCCTGACAACTCCATTGCTCTTTCTTCTTTTCTCCCCTGTTTCCCCCTTTGTCTTTCACTGCCTTCCTCCCCCTTGTCCTTCACTGAAAGCCCTGCTCATTCAGTTACTTGTTGTCATCTCTCCTTGAAGCTACCACCACTGCTGCTGTGGTCAAGAGGTGTTATTTAAAACCCAGCAGCTCCCTAATGTTGTGCAAAGGCATCATCAATCATGCCAGGAAAAGAAAGCACAGCTCATGTGGGTTCAATTAGAGGCACAGTAGTGGGCAGAAGTGGAAGAATACTTAGAGGGGAGGGCACAGCTGTTCATTTTTAAGGAGAGGAAACTTCACATGTGAAGCATCGCTTGAAGAAGGAGCCGGTTGGGATCTTGGGCAGCAGGAAGGAGACATGAATTCTCCCAAGCTGTTCAAAGTCCCAAGAAACAAATCTTTCTGACACCAGATTTGTTTAAGTTTGCATCCTCTTCGCTGTATTGCACACTGTATCTTTTTTCTTTCTTTTCTCCTTCTTGCCTGCCCTCCCTCCTTGCGTAAGACTCTTTTGGAAGGCAGGACATGAAGGGAAGCTGTTACTGTGATGCCAGTCAAAGCAGCACAAAGTGCCCAAAGTGACAGCTAATAAACCAGATGAGAAAACCAAGTGCTTCGTGTGGACTGCTGTGAGCTGGGTGACCTTGTCAGATCAGACAGGCGAAACAGGCACGTGCCCGCTCAGGCATCGGGTGGGAGATCTGCAGAGGCAGGCGCAGATGTTGCCCAAAGACCCGATGCTGGATCCGAAGGCAGCACTGCGCAGGCTGAGTTCATTGGAAATATCCCCAGGGTCTGGCATGGTGCTGGGGTGAGCTGGAGTCCTTGCAGCAGCCTGGAGTCCTGCACCCGGGCACTGCAATGATCCCACCCTCAGGTGGGATATTGCAAGAAGGAGAAGCTATAAGCCAGTGCCATCTGCAATAATTTCTGTGGTAGTGTTGTCCTCTGCACTTTCAATCAAAGCCATTAGTCTGCTGCATTGTGGGGAAGCCGGCTCTGTTATGTCCTTCTGCAGAAATGCATGCTCTCCTGTTGCTTGAAGTTATGCTACTGAGTGATAGACATGCTATAAAATGTTTCGTTATTATGTCTGACCTTGAAAACCTCAGCTTCCATCACACAAAGTGTGGAACAAATTACCAGAAAAAGCTGAGAAGCAAGGGTCTTACCCACATGGGCTCTGCTTCTCCATGTGGGAATGGCCCTGCCAGTGTGCCAGGAAGGGGAGAAGCCATACTGGTCTGGAACAAGGTGACTCTTCCAGACTGGTTAAGTGGTTTTGTTGGGAAAGCACCATGGGGAAAAACCCAGAGTTGAAAATGTGAAGGAGACTAATTTTTTGTCACGTCAAGGCCTAGAGCAGAGGCAGAAATAAAGTGCAGTGGGGTATGGCTGTAACACGGGATCACTTCCAAACAGGGTGGCCCCAGGCACGCTGCGTTTCCAGCAGGCTGTAGTGTCCTGCAGCTTTCAGCTAACAAAGACCATGCCCTCACAAGTGTTAGCTTGGGCAAAACATTCTTGCCCATTTTCTGTAAGGTGTGACTGTCATGCACAGATATTACTTCTTTTCAATTTTTGTATTATATTCTGGATTCTGAATTTGAACTATTTATTTGGCGTTCTGTAGAGCAGCATCTGATGTGTAACCCTGTCATTAGAGAAACTCCCTTGTGCACCATACTGTGTTTCAGCAACTGGTATCAGCAAGAAGGAGCAATCATTTATTCCTGAACTAGATCACACCAAGACCAATAAGTGAATTCTTGGAGTTGAAGCTCCTGTCATCGATAGAGCTTCCCTGTGCTCAGTGTGGAGCCAGCATCCAGCAGGATACAGTGCAAAACCCCTGTCTTTTCCTTAATGTTTGTGTAGCCCCTGCCATCAATAGCTTGGTTTTATGTTTTAACCTCCTGCTGTTGAGGTGCCCAGCAGCCACAGTGCTGGAGCATTGGTTGATGATAGCATTTTCTAAGGGAAATGGAGGCTTTGCTGTATCCTGAAGCAGCCCAGCCTGGAGTGCAAATGTGGTGGTGATGCTGCTATGTGTATGAATTATGAACATGGAAATATGCTCTCATCCCTTCTCCTGTGGCCATCAGAATTACACAGCAACTTCCTGGAAGCACAGGCATCTTCAAGCCTTCACCTATCTACAGAATATATATATTTTTAATGGTGCAAGTAACCTGATGACCAACAAAATTAATAGTCATTGGGGAGCAAAATGATTGGGAATGAGAACACAGTGTCACTTCACCTGAGCGCTCTGTGGATCCCTGAAATGTGCTACTCTGTATTTGTAGAAAAGACTTTTTTTTCCATCAGCAGTGCTCCTTGCTTAAATAAACTGCATGGTCTAGAAAAGGGGTTTTGTGCCCACTTGGGAAGTGTCCAGTTTCTCAGCTCTGGGACTGCTTTTTCCATTCTGAATGCAGCCATATATCAAAGGGAGACAGGTCTGAACTTCTGTTGAAACCATTAGGGTGTTTTTGCAAAAAGGGAATCCAGGTCCCTTTGATGTGTGCTAGAAAAATTCCCCTTCCTTTTATAAAGCCAGATCAATGGTTGGCGGTGCAAATCTCCTGTGAGCAAACCAGCCCTGAATAAAGTATTCCCTGGAGGCAGAGGAGTGCTGCTGTATGGCTTGGTCAGATTCCTTACCAGTATCTTCCCCTTCCACAATATTTTGTGTTTGGGTTTCTCACATCTCTCTCCTGTCCTTCTTTTTATTCTGGTATGGGAGGAAGAGTCCTTCTTTCAGATTCTTCACCTGTAATCTATAATCATTTTCCCTTTTAATTAGAAAGTGGATATGTTGTTTATCCTGTTCTCTTTGCCAGCATCTGTTTGTCCTTCAGTCACCCAGTAAATTCTTTGTCTTAGCCTTGGACAGGTGGCTCCTTTACCTCTCCCCCTGTTTTTTACTCTTTTTCTCTCGTCCTAACACTTCAGGATTTCACTCTGCTGCATCGTTTGGGTTATTCTTCAAATCAATAAAAGTGTAGCTTCCATGTAGCTATGACATTACAGTGGCATTAGGGAAGTCAGAGCACAGGCACTAACTCTGTATTCAACCTCTCTTGTCGAGAGTTTCTGGACAAAGTGCCAGGTGAACATATGGGCAGGATGCTTTTGGGTCCATCCGTTGCAAAATCCTCCAGGAAAAAGTCTGTCTCTCAAGCATGCATGTCCCTGGTGCCAGCACAGGAGGGCCCTGATTTCATTTGGGGCCTTGAGGCACGCTGGTGCTAGAAGCTGAAACAGCAGCTGTCAATATCTGAGCACAAGGCTGGCATGGCCCAGGCAACTCCCTTGGTACTGACGAGGAGGTGGCCCAGGCCACCTCCCAGGGGTGACCAACACCTCCTGGGAGAGCCTCAGACAGGAGTCCCGGTTGGGTTCATGTCAGGTTGGCTTGTCTCAGGAGGCGATGCAGAAAAGAGTTCAGGTTATTTGTAGTGCTGCTCGTTATGCAGCTCTTTACATTGAAGCACTCTGGTGTCTCACGCCAGTGGTGGCAGAAATACGGACTGGTTCTCTGACACTGTTTCTTGTGTGGCCTCAGTGTTTTTAGTAGCTGCTGTCCAAATGATGATGGTGGTTGTCAGGCTTTGTTTTGCTTAACTTGCGCGACACAAAAATAATGGTCGTTACTAGGCTTTAAGCAGTTTTGATCTCTCCTTTGCTGGCTGTGGTGGCTGTAGTCATGTGTCTAATTCCAGACGGAGTCCAGCATCACCATGACTTGCACTGATGGGAAGTGGAACAAGCAGGTGACCTGTGAGCCCGTGGACTGTGGTGTCCCAGACCAGTACCATGTCTACCCAGCCACGTTCAACTGCAGCGAGGGGACCACCTTTGGCAAAAAATGCTCCTTCACCTGCCGACCTCCTGCTCTTTTGAAAGGTATCAGAGGGTGTCTGTGCAGCGAGCTGGGGATAGCTGCACAGCTAACAGACTGCTGCTAGTAATACATGTTACTACTGCTGTTGTTTTAGAATTATTCATGATATTTTAAGTATGAAGAATTATGAGAGTCTAGGGAAGGTTTATTTATATTAGAAGCTAAGTTCCTTTGCATCTCTCTATTACCTTCCTCTGACCTTTGCTTGATCACGGCTGTCCAGGCAGGAATGATACTGAATATTACTTCCATACAACCAAAACATGGAAAAGTCATGGGGATAAATCAAATTGAACTCTCTCATCTGTTCCCATGTCTTCTCTGTTTTCTGTGCCTGTCTCCCTTCTATGCCTCCTCCATGTATTTGGAAAGGTGGGAGAAGACTGGACAGTCCCACGTCTCAGTGGCACAGTTCCCCATCATTATTTTTCTAATCCACCCATCACCTCTCTCCTTTTCCACACCCATCTTGCTCCACCTCTGACCTTTCTCTTCTCTTCCTGTTTGGGAGTCTGTACAAGTTTTATTTCTTAAAAATAACATACTCTGCTGCATTCTTTCCTTTTCTCCCCCATCCCCATCATGTTGTCGGCACAATCTACTCTTTTGCTCACTGTCACATTACCCTTTTTGATCTGGTCCTCAGGAAGCAAGAAAAGATATTGTTGTTAATTTGAAGGAACTTTAGAACCAAATTAACTTGTCACCTTGCACTGGAGTAATCTTAACTGCTCATGTTGACTCAGGTACAATTGCTGTATAAGCTCTTTTTGTACGTGTTATCAAGTCTTCTGCTAGGATTCACTGCAAATCCCAGAAGAGGCATGTGAAGTATTCCACATTTCAGTGAAAGGATATGTTGATTTCTTCATATATAACCAAATTGCTCAATTCTTTTAACTCAGACTTGGGGGGTAACCACAAGCAGCCAGCCCACAGAGAAAGCTAAGACTACTCAAAGGGAAGATTTTTATCAAAGAATTCCTGTTTTCTGTTCATACACTCAGAGGGTCATCTTCAACAAGGAGGTGTTTCTTCATTGGAAATGTCTGAATTTTTTTTGAGGGTGGAGTGAAAATAATGATCATAGAATCACAGAATCATAGAATGGTTTGGGTTGGAAGGGACCTTAAAGATCATGTAGTTCCAACCCCTCTGCCGTGGGTACGGACACCTTCCACTAGATTAACTGATGTCAGTCAACTTGGAGAAATGTAGCCAGCTGGCGCGTTTCATACAGAGCATCAGAGGGTAAAACAGGTCATGACCAACAAGAGCTTCAGCTGGTGGCTCTGGCAGGGGTAGCTGGAAGGCAATAACCAACCCTGGGTCAAGGTGTTCAGCTGTGGTTTTTAGCATCGCTTCACTTTTGTCCAGACACTCTGTGAGTTGCAAGCTAAAGGCACCATTTGTTGTACAGCCATCAGTGATGACTAATAGATATTGCCACTAAAGTTCTGGAGAATGGCGTTCGAATGACTCATGCCTAATTCAATCACTGACGTCATGACAGCCACTGTTGGTAATGTCACAGCTTATCACATTGCAGTGGCAGTATGATATCACCACGGCTTGTCTGCAGAGCTGCTGCGTGACTCAGAGCAGAAGAGCATGCTGGTGCTCTAGAAAAGAGCTCCCTTCTGCACAAAATACCTCTGCAATCACCTGCATTTAGGAAGGGGAGAGAGAAAGCCAGGGCTGATTTAATGAGGCTTCTCTTATCTTTGTGGACAGGGCAGGAGGGCTCCTCCACATACCTTCATGAGTCCTCCAGAGCCTTTTGTTTTCTTCTTCTTCTTTGAATTCCAGCATCATGTCCCAGCTCTCTTCCTTCCCTCTCGAAAAGATGGCATTGCTCTAGGGCTAGCAGTTTGTATTATTTTGGATAATACTGAAGTTGGCTGACTTCTGAAAATATGCCTTGTGGGTTGAAAAGAGTTCCTGCAGCAATGCTCAAGGATTTCAATAGAGTATTAGGGATTTTTGAAGGGTTAGTGGCTCATAGCTGTGTTTTGTTTCTTAGGAAAAGCTTATTCCTTTTCAACATACAGTATGAAATAACAAAGAATGTAAAATACACTGAGACTAGGCTACTTTTAGCTTACCCTTCTGAAGTCAAGTAGGTCATAGCAGAGGCAAATAGATCTATTGTACCTTTTACATTTGAGGTGCAGGCCAAGAAAGCTTCCTGAGGAAAACGAGTCTCTAATGAGTGTTATGAATCGTATTTATCATAGTAGTCCCCACAGACTGAGGGTCCCCAGCTGAGAATGGCTCCTCGTTGTGTTGGAGTAGTGACTCTAATACTAACAGATGGTGCTCCAAAAGGCTCAAAATTGAAATAAGGAGAGATTCAGGGAAGGGATATAACACAGAAGAAGAATGAAGAATATAATGGCACCAAACACTCTGCCTTAACATGGGTATCTCCATGGCTTTGGAGAGGAGGGTGTTGATGTATGAAGCAAACTTTCTTTCAGAGAAGAACAAAATAAGGAAGAGAAATATAAAAGGATACGGAACTAGTGTGGTTTCGCGTATGCTATTGCATTTCCTGAAGTAAGCACTGTCTGCCTGTTGTCTCCTGAAAAAAAAGTCCTTAATGATTTAACACCATCATCTAGAAAGAGAAAATGCACAGGACATACACAGTTGAATTTGTCAAGCCGACTGAGGTGGCTGTTGATATATTATGGGTGTAATGACATTTGGGAAAAAAAAAAAAAACAACAGTCCTGCCGCATGTTATTAACTTTGCTCACTGTCCTTCTCAGGAAACAACAGCAACTTGACCTGCATGGAGGATGGGCTGTGGTCCTTTCCAGAAGCCTTGTGTGAGCTGATGTGTCGAGCACCCTCCATTGTCCCTAATGCAGATCTCCAGACTACTCGTTGCCGAGAAGATAAGCACAAAGTGGGCTCATTTTGCAAGTACAAATGCAAACCAGGTTACCATGTCCCTGGATCCTCCAGAAAAGCACGAAAGTACGTAAAATAGTAGTGCCGTGCAGTCAGCATGATTCAGAAAGCCATGGGTTAAAAAGATTTTGGGAAAGGGATGGGCTGTTTATAACAGGGTGCTGTAGGGAATACTGCTGAATACTTCCTTCATGCAGATAGTTTTGTAGTTTCAAGGGGATATAGGCACCTAACTCCCTTAGGCTTCTTTGACAATCCTAGCCAGTGCTCAAAAAACAGACCTTACCTTAGAAATGCTCTTTGATATGCAGCCTGGGGAGTCCCCTTTGAAACTCTACGGGAAAGGGTTAGTACTGTCATACACTTCTGACTCTGCACAAACCCACTTCAAACCAACCACAGCCCACAAGCCTGGGAAGCGGCATTTTTGGGAGATGTGTCCAAGGCCAAAAGAGGAGTTTAGGCTGGGTGGCTGAATGTTGGCTTTGCAAATAATCATTATTTTCGCTCGGAGACCTCATGACGTAGATTCACGACTTGTTCCCCAAGTGTTAAAAGCTCAAGTACACCCATCCCCTGCAACCTGCTAGCAGAGCTCAGTGGCTCTAGAGGCTCTTAGCTGACTCAGCCGCTTACTAAATGGTCTTGTTTTTTTTCCGCACGGAAAGGCGAGCCTTTAAGATCCAGTGCACGCAAGATGGCACGTGGCTGCCAGGCGCTTGCGTGCCCGTTACCTGCGACCCTCCGCCTTCCAAGTTTCATGGGCTCTACCAGTGCTCCAATGGCTTCCAGTTCAATAGCGAGTGCAGGATCAAGTGTGAAGACGATGACAATCAGTCGGTGAGTCTCTCTTATCCACCCCATCTTGCCCATAAAAATGTTTTTTTATCACGTGTTCCCTAAGGACTCTGATCTTGGAGGGACTGAGTGCCATAATTCCCTTGAGCTCTTGTGAGACCAAAGACAGAGAGATGGAGTAGGGAAATACATAATTTAAGTAGAACTACCTACTTTGAAGAGCCTGGAAATATTATTTTTATGACTCTAGTAACGATATTAACTGTTACCCACAGAGGACTAGCAATGAGTGACTTGCTGTTTTCTGGACAAGTAAGTGGCTGAAAAATCTGCCTCAGTGGCTCTATAATCCAGGTAGGCATTATCAAATATGGTTTCTGGTATTGTATTAGTACAGGAGGAAATAAGGAGTAATGAATGAAAGGAGGATATGAGTTACATGCACTCATCCTGTTTGTTCTTTCTGTTTTACCTTGCTTTTCTCTCCAATTCTTTTTCCCATTATCATTATATGTATGTCATATGATAATTTGTAGGGATTATCACTATTCAGGTGAATTGTCTCTAAACTTTCATGGTTTTTGTGACTGCGAAGGTGTCATTAAGCATCAAGGGTCCGATCCTTATCTGGCATAAATCAGCATGTTGCCTTTGACTTCCTAGGAGCTGTGTTCACTGATACAAGAAGGTTTGGCCTTTAATATCATGTTTGAAATGCTTAGTTTTCCTCACCAGAGGTAATTATAGTTTGTGAGATAAGTAACTTCTCCCAGAAGTGCTGCTGCTGCTGCTTAGTACATTGGGGAAGAGAAAGTGGGGATATAGAAGCTGCTGTCATTATACACACTGCAGAGAGCACAGTGCTCTGTCAAAGGCCTTTTAATATCACTCTTATTTCTGAGGACATAAGAAAAAGGGATCAGCCCTGCTGTAGTGCCAGTGATCCAAAAAACTTCTCTAATACCTGCTCCAAATGTTAAAATCTGCAACTACGGAAGAAACAGCAATGAGGTTTCTGAGACTGGAAAACTGCACTTAATGCTCCTGTTCCCTGCAAGGTTGTCCTGCCCATTTCATGGGGTTGAGAGGCAGATCCTGGGGTTTCATATCAGAGCACCTGAAAAAGATTTGCTTTTAATAAGGCTTATGTGAAGTTTCAAGACTTGTGAAATGCACACATGGGTGCAGTTTGGGAGGGAAGCTCTGGGATACGGCTTCTGTGGGTTTGTGCGTCTACCACTTGGTCAGACTGACTGCACCATCGCTGCCAGTGCAGGGAAACCAGGACCACCAGGGTACTGACAACAGGAATGAGGGGTTTGTGTCTGCTTTTAAAGGAGCTGGACGTGAAGAGAGGCAGGCAGTGGAGTCAGGGTTACAGCAATAATGAAGTGAGCTGTGGAAAGTGAGAGATACAGCTATGTCTCTATTCACTGTAAGAAAGATTGTAGTGACTGTTCAGCTGCGAAAGCACCTTCAGCAAAGAAGCAGGTAACATCCTAAGAAAGGGATTTGCAGAGAAAGGTATTTCCAGATATCCCAGAAAATAGACTACAGAAAAAGAGGGAGGACTCCTGGCACAAGCCAGAACCACTTGAGAGGTGTTAATTATTTAAGGATTAAACCCCACTAAGTCTCTCTCAGCTATATAAGGTGATAATGCACATTGCATCCAAGCAAGAAACCCAGCAGGGATTTTCACAAGAGATTTTGCAGGTCAGGGAATGATGGACAGGATGTTACTATAGCAATGGATATCCTGGGATCTCTGAGTACATTGCAGAAACTACACAATAGTACCCTCAAGCACAGCCAACTCTGGGAACATAAATCAGGTTTCATGGCTCACCTTTAGAAATCATGGTTGAACCCTGGCATGCAAATTGCAATGGAAGTGCACCACACTTGCTAAAAACAGCAAATTGTCCTCAATTATCACTTAGCAATCTCTTCCTGAATTTGTCACTGTGCTGAAAGATCATTACTCAGCTCTACATATGCCATCTCAATCACCAGGAGCGTAATGGTCATTTAAGCAGGTACCTCCCCCGGCACTCAGAGCAAGGGCCTTCCATTTCTGAATATTGTGCACAAGTCGTGTAAACGGTCAGATCTGTATTACTCAGTCTCTGCAAAATTGGCCCTTAGGTGAGTTGCCAAACTGGATTGCACCCTGAGTCCATCTGGTCCGTTATCCTTTTCATGATTTTCTTGTTACTTCAGGCAATGGCCAGATGTCTAGAGAAGGGGTGGATGCGGGTCCCACACAGTAGCCTGCCAATAAGACCACTTTGCATCTCACTAAACATTGGGTTCATCAACAAAGCTGAGAAAAAAAAGCATTAGGATAGCAAATACAAGACTAACGCTGAAGGCTGTGCAATTGTCCACACCTGTAGCAGGGACTTGTGCAGATCCCTGTGCAACAAGGGGTGTGGGATCTGGGGAAAAGCTCCCAAGACAATTTCAGCATCCCTGCTGGGACTGGGATCCCAGAGTAGACAGCACACTAAAGCATCCCCAGAGATATCCAGCACAGTCTCCAAGAGCAGGGTGGGTAGATTGCAGGCAACATACCTGGTATGTGAAACGGGTAAGGAGAAGCAGAGATCCTGTCTGGTTCTCCCAGTGAGCAGGGTCACCATGGGAGGCTTGGAGCTGAGCCACCCCAGGCATCCTTCTGCTGAATGTCCCACATTACCCCGTGGCTGTTAGGCTAGCAGATCCTGCAGAACAGCTTGTGCAGAAATCCCCAATGCCATGTGGATAGATCTGACAAAAGATTGCCTGTGCACTCCTTTGTTGTTTCTAAAGGGCATGATATCTCCCCTTGGACTTTGGTATTCATTCTTCAAGTACTGTACAGAGAATCTTTTCTATAAGAGAAATGTCATATTCCATTCCTTGCCCATTCCCACACCAGAGGGTTTTTTTCTCCTTTCCACCTGCCTCTGTGCATGTCTGCCTCAGCCTCTTCCCTTGCTGTCATTCAAGGCAGCCAAGCTCTAAAGAGCATGTTCTGCCCTGCTGAGCATCCCTGCTCATGTCCCGCTTCCCTTCCTTCTTCAGATGGCCATTGGGGATTCTTTCTTTTTTGAGACAAAGACGATGCAACTAGTTAGAAAATGGAAGAGAGAAACGGTTGTCTGCAGTCCACACAAACCTCTCAACAAGAGGAAGGAGGGCAAATTGGGTGAATGCACCTTTACTGCAGCTAGAGTGGGTCTATTTTAAAGTAGAGTCCTTGCAAGGGCCTCATAAAGACATTGCAGAGAAGAGGCATGTGTGTGCATGTGTGTGCAGTGCAGGCTTCCTTTTATTTATTAGAAGAAAACTCCTCCTTGCCCACCAGGGCTGGCAGTCCCGACTGGGGGCTCTCCCAGCTCCAGAACTTTGCTCCCAACTCGGCTCTGCCCTCTTCTCCCCTCTCAGCCTGCGTTTGCCGTCCTTGCTGTTGTTTTTGTGACCGTCCCCGTTATCTCCTTCTCTCATTCCCAGGGCCGTGGAAGCAATGTGATTCACTGCCGGAAGGATGGCACCTGGAGCGGCTCCTTTCATCTCTGCAGGGAAATGCAGGGCCAGTGCGCTCTGCCCACGCAGCTCAACAGCCACCTGAAGCTGCAGTGCTCCGGCGGCTATGGCATAGGTCTGTGAGCATCAGCCCCGGCTGCCGGCCACGGCGGATGCAGCTCAGCGGGGAGCAGTGGGACAGGGGATGAGGAAGAGGATGGGAATGAGAGGGAGGAAGGAAGGAATCCGCAGTCCTTGAAGTCACCTTCTCCTATGGATCCGTTTGCCTGAGGGAGAGGCTGCTATGGGCAGCTTTTCAGGGAACTGCTGTCAGGAAGGACGAAGCTTTGAGAGGCCAGGCGTCACGTAACATGCTGACTGCCTGCTCCTTCTGGCATTTCCAGTTTCATCGTGTACCTTCTTGGCCAGCTGGTTTTAATGGGCAGCCAGCAAGCCAGACTACACCAGAGACACATCCAGTCCTCAAAATAAGGGGAGAGATTGTACCTCAGCTTGCTCTTACACTTTCGTAATGTCACCCTCCTTCAACTACACACACGCACACTGATGCCAAAAAGCAGGACGCTGGCAGGGAAGCCCAGCAACAGGATCATTCAGATCTCTCCAGAAGGAATATGAGAGCAGCTGAGCATCCCCTTTGGTATGACAGTTGTTTAGGAGCTCATGTAAGGGTGTTTTCCCCTTCCTTCTTGGGTGCCTGGTCACGCTGCAAGGAGTGCTGAGCTTTGGGGTGCTTTCTGAGCTCAGGTTTGCTTTGTGTCACCCAGGCGTACTTTCCATACTGAAAATATGCCATATTGTATTCTCAGCCCCTGTTTTTAAGGTCTCCCTGCTGCACAGGTTGCAACGGGAGCTGCACAGGCTGCAGCCCCACAAGGCCCCTTCGTGCAGTCCCGTGCCAGGGCCCCCCTCCCTCTGCCTGTCCCTTTGAACTTTGAGAAATTTCCTCGTTTTGCTGCTCCCTCATTATGTCGCAGCCATGCAAGGGACCACGAGCCGCCTTGTGTTCCCTCCCCAGGGAGGAGAACACGACCTGGATGAGATCACCGCTCTGTAATGATGCCAATTACAGATCATATATCAAAACAATTCAGACCTGCTCCTCACCGTAAGTGTAAATAGCGTGGTGGAGCGCGGGAGACGGAGCAGCAAGCAGGCTGCAGTGGCTCTTAATGTGGCAAGGCGTTTTACCCTTGAGAAGAGGTTACCTACCCGGTTTTGCAAGGAGAGAAATTAGGATTTCTGGTCTGGAGGAGAGCGCTTTGAGGCTGGGAGCAGGAGGGTCTGCAGCAGCCCGGGCAGCGGGTGCCTGCCTTCCCTCCATCCTCTCCCAGCCCTGCTGGCTTGGCCGCAGGTGCCGTACCCAGACGTGAGGTCTGGTGGACCTGTTCCTGGGATGGGATCATGCAGCTGTCCTGGAGGCGAGGGGCTCATGGGCTGTATCCTCCCGGAGTGCGTGAGGAACAGCTCGCAGAGGGCACAGCGGCCATTGGCTCTTATCCTCAGCAGATGGAGACATACCACACACTTTGTTAGGCTCGCCCAGCACCACCTTTCGGGATCAGGTTGTTGGGGTTCTCTTCTCTTTTTGGTGTTTTTGGAAGCCTGATCAATGTCCTTCCGAGAAGGCGCGCTCCTTCCGGTCGCTCACAGTAGGGCTGGTGTCTACAGGCACTCATCCAGCGGGTCCTTGGGGCCGCTACCACGTGCGCTAGGAAAGCAAAACAAACCCCAGGTGCTCCCTGAGCCTCCCAGGCTAAACAGGGTCTGCTTTGCTCCCACTTTCTCCACGTGGGGGGACGTGAGAAGGCAGAAGCAGGTGGGGAAAATAATAGCATCCAGTCTTGGTCACTGTGAATCCCACACACCTTCGGTAATTCCTCAGACACCTAATCTTCCCTTCCAGGCTGAGGTGTGTGTTGAGCCAAAGGTTCAGCTCTCGAAACCAGCGCAGAGATTAATTCCTCCCCCAGCGCTGATCGGAGCGCAGAAATCCTAATGACATGTTTGCAGCAGCTGTGCCATTCGAGTGATTTTCCAGGGGGGAAATGGTAATGGTCCAACACACTAGGGCTTATGCTTGTGTCACCACAGGGCTCTGGGATATTGCCACAGAGTATCGCAGCATGTTTTAATAAAGAAAGGACAGGATTCCCACTGGGCATGACAGTTAATCAGAGAAAAACCAGGTTTATGTGCGAACAAAGCCATCATTACCTCTCTGCGTACTTCTTATCAACTACGGGACTTAGGTGATAGCTTGCCTGCAGTATCATTAGGCTTGGTCACCATCTGAAAAATTATTATTGAAGGTCTGTAAATTTGATAGATCAAGCGGTAGGAGTATGTCATGTCATAGGTGAGATGAGTTCAGCAGCCTTAGCTTAATCAGTCCCATTGCGTGAAAGAGCAGTCAAAATGGAAAAACCTCCACATTTTCTTGATGATCTGAAAGAACAAAGCCTGACCCTCTCCTTGGAGTTAATAGCCAGAGAAATACCTAGATATGCAGCTCATACAAAAAGACCCTGGAATATCTGCCAGCCCCACAGTTTCCTGCTGAGATGGAGGGTTGTACTCAGCATTTCATGTGTGGCTAGAAGATATGTGATAGTTATGGTTGACTGCTAATTGCAATTTAGGAAAAATGAGCCCTAATCCTGTCCTTCAGCTGGAAGGATGCTGAAAGGGTAAGAAGCTGCTTGCTTTGTCCTGTAGCTTTATCCTCTCCCTTTTTTGTGCAGGTGCAGAGTGTACCACCTCGTGTCTGGATCACAGTCATGAGCCCATCCTCCTGCGTGTGAACGAAACTGTGCAAGACATCCCGCACTGGATGAACCCACAAAGAGTGAAGGTCAGTGCCTGACAATTTTACTAACTAATCCCTTGCTATGTGTTTGCATGCAGTGAGCAAGCAGTGTAACCCATGGTTCATCCAGTGAGGGGAATATATGTGTTCTGCCCTTTAGAAAAGAATTCCTGCTTTTTATTGTGTCTTTGCGTGTTGTTTTAGCAATGTGATGCCTTTCTCTCCAAGTTGTTTTCTCTCTGTGATTTCCCAATGAAAATCCGTTCAAGGTAGAGGCCCCAAATCAGTATGCTCGGATCCACCTGGCACCTCCAAGGGTCTGATGTGGGAAAGTGATTAATTACACAGGAAAATGTGATGGAAAATGGGACAATGGGCACCGGCCAGGTTTTGTGCTCTTCATCCTCTTCAGTATTTTGCGTGCTTTGGGTGGCAGGGCTGGATTTTTCTGCACTGCTTTTGGATGACAAAAGAAGCTGATACAGAGGGTATTTCATTTCCCGAAGCAGCAGAGCTGGCTGGGTCCTCCCCCCGCCCCTTCGCCCACATGCAAGAGCTGCCTGCTCAGCACAGCCCCTTCCAGAGGTCATCACTTCTTCCTCCTGCCCGCTGCCAAGGCACAGGCAGTGTCAACCACTCGCAGCACACTGTCCCGTGCACCCTCCAGCGCACAGTAGCGTCGGTCTGCCCCTATGGGGACACGCAGGCCCACGCACAGTGCCTTGCACACACACTCAGCCGCACACACACATGCTACTGGCAGCAGATAGCTGCTTGGTTTCATGCCTCCACTTGGTACCCACTGGCAGACACATGCATCCAGTGCTTTCTGAAAACCCTCATGCGTCTATGTAAACATGCCCTCCTGCTCAAAGGTGCGTGTAAACAAGCGCTTGTGCATATGCAAGGCTTCTGCAGGTGTAGACATTTACCTGGACGTGCTCACGTGCATGTCAGAAGGTGCTGACCTATCCATCACATGCCACCAGAGTGCAGGTTGCTGGTGGTGCTTGAGCAAACACTGTCTGCCTTTATGTACTTGGCCCTGGCTTTGCCACAGCCCGTGCTGTACTCACTTGAGCTAGATTTAGTAAGGGAGCAGGCAGCCAGCACAGCCCCAGTATATACTGAGCTGCTTTGACAATCTATTTGCTTCTCCGCAAGCCTAAATATGTTCCTAGGGCTTGGGACTTTTTCAGTCTGGCCTTGGCTGTGGGTAGCAAGCTGCTCTGAAAATCTCCACTGCTTTATATTTCCCTATTTCACATGAGGCCATACAGAGCAATAGAATAAATGCTGGAAAGGGATGAGGAACATAAGTCCAGAGAATATGACAAGCTCACAGTGTCCGTCCCAGCTTCCCACTCACTCCAGACGCCGAGATTATATTACTGCCTAAGCCTGGGCTTTGCCAAGTTTCTGGCATGAAACATAAAGAAAACCCCTATCTCTGTATTAGGGGCAATTTCTCACTGGCCCTTTCCCGAGTGCTAGACTTTTAAGTGGTTTTGTAATTCATGGTGAAATAAAGTGACAGCTTCCCTCCTGTTCTCTGCTGTGCTCCTTCGTTTATTGATGCGGGTGCGCAGAGGGAGCTGTAACGAGTTTTATACCTGCAGGTCTCTGGAGGGCTCATTAGGCAGCAGGGAAAACACAGAGTAGTAAAGGGGGAGATGAGGGGAGTAAGGGATGGAGGCAAAATCACAGTTTCCAAGAGTACAGTGGTAAATAAGACCTTGTTTGCCCTGATGGTGAGGACCTTGCAAGAGCTTTAGGCTGTGAGAAGGTACAAGTTTGACCCACAAACACTTTGTAACTAGATGGTGAGATTTGGGCTGGAAAACTTGTGCTGGGAGATGGATGGGAGCCTTTCAAGGCACGCAGAGGAAGCGGCTCCATTCCTGTGTCTCCCCGGGACACAGAGCTGTGTCCTCCCAAACAGGTCCCGGTTGAGTTGCGCAGGGTTTTCTGCTTGTCAAGAAGCGGTTGTGCATGCACAGGGCTGCAAGGCAGACTTGCAGGGTAGGCGACTGGCGGAGCGGTGCTAAGACATGCTGGAGGGGATTTTTTTGGTAGCTGTAAGACATCCATCATGTTCTGCTCTCCAGATAAGAGGATGTCACCCACGGGGAGCCAAGCCTTGCAGGGAGCCCATGCTGGGGGAAGAGCTGCTGCCGGTGGAGATCCTGGAGAGATGGGGACTGGGATGCCTTAGGGAAAGGTCCCCATGGCAATATGTTATGTATCATTAATAATATGCGTCTCTATTTACGTTCAGTGACAGCTCGCTGTTGTGCCATGTGAGCAAAGCAACCAGCTGGTTGCATTTACACGCAATCTGTGTCGATCTTGAAGTACTTGAATAATACAAAGGAAACACTTTTAGTTACTTAATTTCAGGCACAAACAATGTACAAATCAGCGCAGTATGAGCAGCAGATAAAGGCAGAACCTACCTGTGGGGATGATATTTGAGAGGACAAGCACAGATGAAACACAGGGAGAGCCAGCAAGAAAAAATATATTTGTGTGTGGCTGCTCAAGCAACAGCTGTTATGGAAGCAAAGTGGGAAGAGGGAACCATCCCTCCTCTGGGAGTTGTTTAGAGCAGAGCTGTGCAAATCACTTGATTTTTTGGTTTGCTGGAAGTTCTGTCAAATTAAAAAAAAAAAGTTTTCTCATAACCAAAGTGATATTTTTGTTGTTATGATTTTTGGTGAACCAAAAAATTGGAGAAAAACCATGTTGGTTTGAACATAACTCAGTATTTAATTTCCAAGCATTTTTAAACTTTTTGTTTAAGAAAAATGAAATAAACTTAGAAATTAAGTGTCCTCTCAAAGCAACAACAACAACAGCAGATACTTTGCTTAGAAAAATGTCATAATACTAATGTGTTTTTTCGGAATTGGTTGAGGTTGACTTGCTTTGCTTGGTCTAAAACAGATTGCTGAAGTCAGTGCAAATTAGCAGTGTCTTCCAAATCAGCATCTTCAGCAGGAACAAAAAGCCACCTGAAATCTTCCGTGTGTCTGTTGTTCTGTGGCAGGCCGTGTTCGGAGCAATCGTTGCTCTTCCCGTGATTTCCCATTTCCTGTGCGTGTGCAAGGGGCAGTGAGCTGTTGAAGACACCTATAGATAGAGTTGCCAAGACTGACTATAAGGCAGTGGAGAGAAAAAAGTGACGTGCCTCAGAAAGACAGCATGACAGCTCTTTCCCCATGACTGCCGACACCTAATTTCCTAGGTTGTCTGAATTTGGGTCCTTGCCTTTGGCAAACACTGTGCAAGCATGTGCATGCTGGGGGTAGCCTCAAAAGGGTCGGTGTGCCCTGGCTGTGCCTACCCTTTGGGGCTGAGAGTACTGCTGGTGATGTGTTTTTCCCTATGCCTGGCACCCAAACACTGCAAGTCCTGGGATTTTGGATGTCCAGAAGACATCAAGGCGAATTCTCCTTAAATACTGTGAGCAACAAGAATCTGTCCCTCTTCATTTAGGCTTTGCAGTTTTCCTCCTTTCTTTCCCTCGCCTCTTCCTACGAGTATCGGGTTCATTTTGCAGGCAGAGAAACTGAGTCACGGTGAGATGACATGTGGCAGTGCGGGGACCGAACACCCAGGAACGCAGGAGCTGCTGCCTCGTCTGTAGCTACAGGAGGCCACAGCCACAAAGAGCCATGTCTCCCCTCCCTTGTCAGCAGTGGCTGATCCCCTCGCTGCCCTGACGTTCAGCCCATGGTTAATTGCCATGTTCATTTAGTGCCTGAGGAGAGAGTTAGTTGAGGCCGGTAGGTGCCAGTCCCTGTGCTTTAGGCCCGGGTGACACATGACCCATCTAAGGTGGAGGAGAGCTCTCCAAGGCCTCTGCTGGGGAAACCTAATCCCCTCCGCAGCCCGCAAATGGCTGACATCATTGTGTTAGTACCACAATGCGGAGGGAAGCGCCATGACCGGAGGCACTGGGTCTTTCCTCACAAGGAGAAAATGACAGCTTGATTTGCTTTCTTGGCTCTTTGTTACCTACTGTGGGAGCGCATCCCAGCTTCCTCTCCCTTCGCAGCAGATGGAGTCGTAGCCACCAAACCGCAGCTGTAGCTGAACAGCATTTACGGGACAGGGACAAGAGCAAAGGCAATGCACCAGGCTGCGCAGCATGGCCGAGCTGGAGGGCAGCTGTGCTGCAGAAGCCGATGCAGGAGGGCAGCCGGGGGCCATGAGGCCAGCACATGTCACCGCAGCAGCTTGGCGGCCCATGACGGGATGGGGCTTGCACGCTGTCGCGGAGGCGGCAGCCAGACAGGCTTCCCTGTGCACCAACCGGCACTTGTCAGATGTGGTCCTGCCACTCGCCTCTTACTGCGCCTTTTGGTGGCCTTCCTTTCTGTGTGCACCAATGCCATTGGATCCTGGTCATGTTAACAAGTTCCTGCAGCAGTGCTGCCTACACCCCTCCTTGCTTGCTTTTTATACATTGATTTATTACTACCTCATTGCCCCACGCAGCACCCTGCACCTTTGTGCCTGTTAGCACCGCAAGAGGCAGAAGTGATGCCCAGCAACCCGAATCCTCCCCAGTTTCTCAATTTTCCAACCCAGGCTCTCCCTCTACCCACTCCCACTCTCCTGCCCCGCTGCACTGCACACAGCACAGCAGCAACCTGAGGGTACAAACAGGCCTTGTGGTGTGAATTCAGGGTTTGGAAAAGCAGCAAGGGGAGCCAGAACGATGATCAAGGGCCTTTCCTAAGCGTACTTAGCTTCCAGCTCCATGACTGTTAGCAGGATTGAATTTAGCTCTAATAGTCTCTGCTAGCCAAGAATCATCCAAGAAGGCAAAGTAACTGGGACTAAGCTGTTGGCCCACATTCCCGAGCAGGACTGTCCAGTTGAATCCTTTTGGCAGACCCTGAGTCCTGCGGAGAGGAGAAGATATGAGTGGTGTTTGTGGTGAAATGCTCTGGTTATCTGCTGGGACCTGAAACCTTTCCCAGGAGCTGTGTGAGTGTCCCACTGACCCAGTGATTAATCTTGTGCAAGGTCAACTGGCTGTCCTATGCTGTAGCCTGGGGCTGCATGCCCTTTCCCTGGAAGCTGTCCAGCCGAAGGCTGTTTTAGCCACTGGGAATTAAGACGACCTTGAGTGAGAGCAGAGATTAGTGCTCCGAGGAGAGTGCCGTCCTAGCAGAGACTTCACCTTCCGTCCGTTCCTCTAAGAGGATGGACAAAATGCAGTAGCTGGTGGGTTTTTGATACTTGGAGGGTCAGGAAAATAGTCAGTGCATCTTCTGCAAGGGATTGGAGACTTCCTTTCTTAAGAGCTTCTTTCAGGGCTATTTGATTCCTTTTGTTAGCTCCAAATGCTCACACGCATCCACACATATCAAGAGGTTTTGTAGATATTGATGCTTCTTACCAGGGGAATGTGAGATGCTCATTGGAAGTGCACTTTTTCTCTGTATTGGCTGGCCTCAGATACGGGAAGCAAAAGCCTGAGGTTTTTTTACTTTGGTTTAAGTCTTTGGTTCAAATGCTCTTGAACTGCTTCCTTTACTCTCCCCCCTCCCAATCTGTTGACTGGCCTTGTTTGTTTTGAAACCCAGAAAAGTTTCCTTTCTTTTCCCTCTGAAGTGCAATAAACATAAGAGGGGAAAAAAAATCTGGCCATCTGTGGCAGGCAACAGGCTGGAAATCTCCAGCTGTCCATCGGGAGCATGCTGGGGGAGCACCGCGGGGCCCCCGCACCTTGCAGCCTCCCTCCCGGGGGATAAACCGCATTCCCCCCCTCGCCCGGCCTCTTCTCCACTCACACAGATGGGCCCTGTTGTGAGGCAGGTGGGGCAAGCTGGGCTCGACTAATAGTGGAAAATCCAAGAACATCGGAAAGATAAACAGCCCAAGTCAGATAGTATAAAAGTTCTTTTTCTAGTACACGCCAGGTAAGCCTCAGATGACAGAAACTGTAAAAACATGCTGAGGTTCCCCTGCAGATGGATTAAATTAGCCCTCAAATAAACAGGGTAAGGGATGGCTTGTGCGTCAGGTCTTCCCAAATGTTAATCCCTTCCTTCCCCAGGCCTCCATCCAACCCAAGCCCCTGTCCTTTGACAAGTACCCACATGTTCATCTTGCCCATTATAGTGTTTCGTCCATGGAAGATAACCCAAAAAGGAATGTTGTCCTGAGGAGTGTCCTGGTGAATGGATGGGGAGTCCCATCACCTAGATGTCCATGGTATTGGATGTCCATCTCCACTGACTGGCCAAACCTTTCTTTCATTCTTAAAATCTAAGTTTCCATGTCTACAGGCAAACAAAGACTGCCCTTGGTGTGTCTTTCAGTAGGCTGCTATCTCATTTTTCTCCAAAACTAGGCCCTCCAACTTTTTTCTTACAGAAAAGCTACAAACATAGTCAGTACAGAAATTATTATAAAGCTCATATAGTGTAGCAGATGATGCTGTCCTTTCTGGGGGTTATTTTGAAGGCGTGTAGTGGGATGTGCTTCTATTTAAGATCTAAAGGATGGTGCGAAAATGTAAGTCCACCTTTAGCTGTTTGCATCTTCAGGAAGCACAGCTATGATGGGTAGTGAAACAGAGCAATGCTTTGCAGCACCAAAGAAATCCCTAAATGAATTCCTAAAATGTCTCCCCCATACCCAAGAGCTGGACAGTAGACCTGTACCTTTGCCTTTCTCTGCCTCGTTCTCCCACCATGAGTGAAATATTGGACATGACATTTTAGGAAAACCTTAAATATTATTTTACTCTCAAATGTTCTGTTATTGCAAGTGTCAAGTCCAACACTTCTTGTAAATACCTGGAGGAGAGCCAGGTCCTGAGAACACAAGGTGTTAGGAACTGAACTTCATTGGTTAAGTACAGGAGAGCCATAGGAGCCAGCACGCTGACTTTCTGTACACTGATTTCTTTGTCTTAACTTGATTTTTTTTTTCTCCTCTCCTCCAGAGCGTTGTCTGCACGGCGGGACTCAAGTGGTACCCTCACCCTTCCCTGATTCATTGTGTCAAAGGCTGTGAGGTGAGCTTTTGTGTTAGCTCATATGGTCCCTGCTAGCTGTCCTAAATGTTGTGGTAGCAGTCACTGCAGTCACATGGGCTGGAAATGTTTTTCAAGTGGGGCAAACAGGCTTTTACCCTGACTGCCCTGTCAATCAAACTGAGATCTTCTGCACCAGTTCTGACACTCAGTAGTGAAATTGGTGATTTTCCTAGAACTGATGGTTAGGTGACTCTTTGCAGGAGCTAAATCGTCAAGTGGCTCGATAAAATTGGTAGATCTTCAGAATTTCCCAGGATTTGGGACTTTCTGGAAAGTTGCAATAAGCTTCAGTTGTTTTTACTTGTTTTTCACGTCTTACTAGAGAACCAATTCTTTCTAAGGTCAGCTAGACTTCAGGCTTTGGTGTGGACATAAACTTTAAGAAAGCCAGAGGAAGAAATGATGCCACTGGGTGGACAGCACAGCTGGACAGTGAGCAAATCATGCATCCTTCCACCGTGCACCCCTATCTGAACAAGAAAAAAAAATCAGAAAAATGTAGTTGCATTTTTAGCAATGATACATTTTCACAGTCTTACGTCTTATTTGCAATAAGCAATTATTTTTAAGAATGATGTTTCTGCTGGCAACAATCTTTGTAAAGTCTGAGAACTCTTAAAATGCTGCCAGTGGCTAAGCGGGGCTGGAGCACCTTTCTCTGGGTCATGGTGCTCATGCAGTTTCCATCATGCCAGCACTTGAGTGTCTCACCCACCTCAAAAAGTCAATCCTTGTGGCACCTCTGTAAGGGTAGGAAGCTTCATGCCCACTTTGGAAATGGGTTAACTCACAGGCAGAGGCTTTGGTTGCATGGATGTACTCTGGAAGAGTGGTGTCCTGAACCCAGATCTGACTTCAGGCAGCACCAACTGCACTCTTGGCACTCAGTAACCCAATTTTACAAGCGCATTGGAGTTATTTGCCCACAGTGGTGGATACGGCACAGAACTCCTAAATCTGACACAAAGCACTAGACCACATTGCTGTGCGGCATGATTTTTCTTGAAGTGAAAGACAGGTTTCCTTCGCATACAAATGTTGGGCCCAAGAGGGTAATAACTCTCCAACAATGTAATAGTTTCTGTCTAGTTGTTCCCTAAATGAAAAGCATTCTGCTGTCAGTGCTTTGAATGTCATAAGCCATCTCACGCATTACATTCATGCAGGCTGGCTAGGCGCTGCTATTCTCCAAAGAGAGCTAAAATAACATCCAGCGACCATTAAGAAATGCCATTCAGGTGCTGATGCACCATTGGGTATCCATTCTCCTGCTGTTTAAGGATAGTTGTTACTGAGGCAAACTTTGCAATGATGTAATAATTTACCAGAAGCCATTATTACTGACATGCTTTTTCTCAGCATTTTCCTTCCTTCCATCATTGTTAATTGCCAGATCCCTCTGCATCAGTAGACACTTCCTTCTTTTCATCATTCATTCAGCAGTGTCACTGCATTGCAATCTATCATCTTGGAAGGCTTTGCCCAGACAATTGATAATGGCCCCTAGCATCATTTTTAGAGCATGATGCTTCCAGGACCCAAGAATGGGCCAGAGCTTGTTCTCTGGCATTAAGATTGCAGAAGAAATGCTGTCTTCACCAAGCCTTTTTTCATGACTGTGGAAACAGGGAATAATAAGCCAGTAGGTCAGTAATACTGGGCCATTAGGCTGATACAATCCCTAATGCATTAATATCCTTAGCATTCGGGAGGGTTCCTTGAATAGAAGGCTGTAAGCAGGGCGTTATTTCACTCTTGGCAATCAGAGTGGTAACCCGGACTGCTGCAACGTGATTTTTTGTCGCTCCCTAGTGGCAGGAATAGAGCTTTAAGAGTCAGCCACATGCTTCTAGGCAGTTAACTTAGGTGTTTTGGTGGAAAACTAGTCCCTCCCTGGGTGACCTATATAGTCAGTGGAGAAAACAAGGCTCCTCCAAAAATGTAGGAGCACTAAGATAAGAAGACCTTTACAGACCTCACCCTCAACAGCCAGGCCTCCAAGGCCTCCCAAATGAGGATTTTGATACCAAATCAGAATAGATGTTATTTGTCGCATTGTTTTCCTCCAAAGGATGGACTTGCCTGCTCTGTGCCAGCGCGAGTAAAAAGCAAATTCTTCCACAAGTTCCTCTTAGTAATTTTCCAGTGTTCATATGTGTAGGTTACAGGTATAAACATGGAAAATTAAAGCAAAGCCTTTCTTAACAAGTAAGCAGAGCCAGGCAATACAAGGGAAACAGGGAGAAGCCTATTGAAATGTCTTGGGAGGTTGAGCAAAGTTCACATTTTTGAATATGACCAGGTTGGCATAAAAATATCTCTCCATCTGTTTATAAATATGAAACTCATGGTAGATTAATTAAATTGGAAGGGCCTTTCCAAGTGAAAGCCTTTGTCCAGATAAATGAGTCAATCTCTGTGGAAGTCGGTGGAGGTAAGCTAGTTTGCAGGGACAGAGCTCTCACCCTGTAATTCTGCTTTCCTTGTTGGCATTTGCTGGATTTGCTTGTAACAAAACAAGTCATGCTTAATTAGTCGGTCACTTCCTGGTAGTCCTGCTCTGGTCCAATATTGCTATTATTGCCTGGAGTTCCTATAGCCTGGTAGGAATGTTTAAACTTGCAAAACAGCAGCAGTGGAAGCTTGCATCCACATCACTCCACAAAGTCCATTTCAGTACGGATGAACAAGGCCATGGCACTTTCTGGGGAGAGCATGGTGAGCTCTCGCTGCTGGTTTGTCAGGTATCTTACATCAGGAAACCTCTGGTACTGCAATTGCTGCAAGATCCTCCCAGGAAACCTTCACAAGACTCCCCAGTTGCTCTGTGAAGATGATGTCTTATAGGAAAGTCCCTAATGTGTTTTTCTCGGTGCAGAACAAATGAATTTTCCAAAAAGCAATAGAATCGGAACGGCCTCATGAGCTTGTGAGTGTCAGAAGTGTTATGGAGATATGACTGTGCTCTCTGCTCATCACCTATTTTTCTGAACTTTTAGAGCTGCCTGGGTTTCTTATACCTGGCACGGTCCTTTTTTAGCATCAGGCACAGTTCTGACTTCCAAGAAAGTCTCTTGTACTTACTGACTAAGAGGGCTCCAACGTGCAATGAAGAACCAGACTTCAAGCCTTTCCTTCAGAATTGTGATTGTTATGCAGGGCCTGTGCAGCACATAGACTGGCAATCATGTTGCACAGACTAGTGACCACATTTTCTTTTTCAAGGTGATTTATGAATTTTACTTAATAGCTCTCCTCAATATCCCTCTGAATAATTGCCATTAGCCTACCTCTGAGCTGTGGAGTGGAGGGAGATTACGTGTCATGGCCAAGGTCACACACAGTAAGTGCTGGTTGGAGAACAAGTGCGTGTGGCCCCTGTGCCCAGCTCAGACCACATCCGTTTCTCTTAGAGATATGTTTGGTACCCTCCTTGCTGACACTTGTTGCATAGTTAGGAGAACTGTATTTGAAAGTACAACTATTAAAAGAAAGCCAGTTTTGTTGCTATACATAACCTTCTTCTTTTCCCACATAGTTTTAGAAGGTTAGCTTAAAATTATCAAAAGGTGACACAATTATAGATGCCTTGATGCTGTCTCTGGGCCTAGTCAAATTAATATTCCTGAAGCATCATCTTATGTGGGATGTGAAAAGCCAACAAGGGCTCTAGTGTCCTTTTTTTGTGTCTGCTTTGAAGGGAGAGGGAAATAATTATCTCTTGTTTTTCAGGGCAGTCAGTAATGTTACAAACTATATGGCTCCTTCAAGGCTTCATCTTCTTCTTCTGACAACTGTTACTGTTAATCCCTGTCCATGTCCTCAAGTCTCTTTCTGCTTTTTCATTTTCCAGCCTTTCATGGGGGACAACTACTGTGACTCCATCAACAACCGAGCCTTCTGCAACTATGATGGTGGGGACTGCTGTGCCTCAACAGTCAAGACCAAAAAGGTAAGGATGCCCCTTCCTGTTTTCCCTGGGAATTCCTCAGTGAGTGCTGCTGTGTGCCCAGGGAAATTTTATTTTTACTAGAATAGGGGATCCAAGGTCTCAGAAGGACCTTCAATACAGGCATCAGCTCACTATGGACTCTCAGTTTTTGTTGGTACATTTTGAAGTTCTCTCGTGATATGCCTGTGCATTTCACCTCATAACTTGCCATATACCTGTGCAAGGCATGTCCTTAAATAAAGTAGTTTGAGGCATTCATTCATTCCTGTTAGAAATACACCCTAGCTGCTCTATAGGTAAATGCTGTCTCTCTCCAGAACACTGGGGCATGTTCATCAGAAGAGCTATTGGTCATCCATTTTGCACCTAGTGCTCAGGAGGCCTTCACAGAGATACACAGAGAAGGGTATATTTGCCCATCCTGGTATCCACCCTCAATACTCAAAAGGGAAATTAAAAGTTAGGATTCATTAAGAGAGGAGCAGAGAGCAAAACAAAAGCATTGTTGTAAGTCTGTACTTTGTTCCATGTGCACCTGCGTGCGCATGGCTCTCTCACCGTCCTGTCTCTAAGAGGGTAAGGTGGGACAGAGGAGGGTGTGGAGAAGGGCAGCAGAGCTGATCAGAGAGAGGAAATATCTTCTGCACAAACAGAAACCACATCAACCAGGACTTGCAAAACTTGCAAAAGAAACAATGGGTATGGGTAGTGGCTGAGATTTATAAAATCACTATTTAATGGAGGGAGGATGCTTAGGGAAATAAAATCCGCTGTTTCTTATCACACAACAGTGAGGGGGTGAAACGGTAATAACGTGGAGGCAGGATCCAAACAAATGAAAGGAAGTGCTTATTCACACAGTGTGTATTTGAGTGATAGGATGCATTGCCACAGAGTATTATTAAGACCAAAATATATTTGAAGTCAAAACAATAGGCATATTCACAGAAGTTAGGTCCATCAGTGGCTATTAAACACAGTGATCTGGATGCAGTTTCTGGCACAGGAACGTCTAAAATATTGACTGTCTGAGCAAGGGAAGGATCCCTCTACAAATCCACCTTTTTTTTGTGCTTCTTTTAATACTCATTTCTGGCCAGTGTTAGAGACAGGAGAGTGATGAAGCTTGTGGTTTGAAGCAGTACAATATTTCATATATTTCTAACCAGGATAGATTTTGAACTTGCTTCCCAAAGAAAGGAAAGCAAATTGTAGCCTCTGGCATGTAAGATTTTTACCTTGTCTTCAAGATTTGAGTGTAGATCAAAATGAAGAAAATCCAGCTATTTTAAGTATCTGATGTACATTAATAAATTTGAAAGCTTGAGAATAGACAGGGGAAGCTTGGCTTTAGCGTATGAGATCATGCATTTTAACAGTCTGAGGAAGAAGCTTCTCTCTACCACAGCTGAGGGACCAAAGACCTCTCTGTAGGGAACAGTCTTTTCTAAGACAGCTTTTCCTGGAGGTTTCTTTTCCTTTGTTCAGCCAAAGACCTTGTGCCAGTGCAGTGCTGTGGGCTTTTTCTGGCCCATCTGGGAACACTGGGAAAGGGAAGTGGACGTGCCTTGGCAAAAGCAAGAAGTTAGTTTCTCCAATGTGTAGGAGCTGGGGAAAGAGGTAGTCTTCCTAACTATGCTTTTTCAGACACATTTCCCCCGGTATTACTGTGTTTCTTTTGCAAGTACTCCCGTAAACCGCGGCACTGGCAGGTGAACTCCTCTGTTCCCCAGGAGTGGCGTGGGGCATGGAGAGCTGGGCAGGGCTCCCTGATGTGACATGGTGTAGTGTCTGGGAGAGAACCTTGCAGAGACGAGCAGACTGACAGGCAGCGGCTCATCTTCAGTATCATCCCTGAGAAGAGATTCCCATCTCTGGCTGATTTTCCACCTCCTTGGGAGGAGCAGCCCAAGGGCAGGCACAGCTTGCTCACTGGCCTTGCAGGCCCACCGGCTGGGAGGGCAGAGCTGTCAGTGCTCTGTAGCTCAGCATGGCTACCAGCAGGTCTTCTCCTACAACACCCTGCCTGGGAAACTTTACCTCACTGCCTTCAGGCTTGAGAGCAGGGGATGGAAAATCCCAAGAGGCGCCAAAGGACCAGAAGGGAGGTGGCCAGGAGGGGACCGACCCAAACCAGCCCCGTCAGGACAAGGCCTAAGGGCACAACATTGTGCTGGGCCAGAGACAGGACTGAAACACATAGAGTGTGTGGCTGAATTGAGTGGGAGAGGGATAGGAGTAAGGTCTGGGAGCAGAACTTATTGCTGGACAGGAAATTGAGACAGAGTGGGATCTGCACAGACCGTGCAGTTGTGAGCACTTACCAGCCAGGCGAGTCACACTCAAAATATCTGCTGCTTCGCTGCCACCCAGAAGCAACGTGACCACCCAAGAGGGGGAACACGCTTTGTAGCCCCGTTGTTTAATAGTTTCTGTGCTAAAACTGCCCAATGCAAAGGGCAGATTGTTCAGAGGCAGGAAGCTGGTCACACTTCCAATGCATTTCACCCAGGGAGGGGGAGGTTTTGAGGCTTTTTGGAGGTTAATTTGCTTCCACTGACTTCATTGGGAAGCCCCTCCTGGAGCCCATCACTTCCTTGGTGTGCAGTCAGCTTCCCAAAGCTTCACCTCTCTCCCAAAGTACCACTGATGAGCCAGAGGCCAAACAAGATGCTTAGAAGTGAAAAAACTGCCTTCTCCTTGGGCCCTGCAGGCCAAAAGCAAGATGTCTAAGTCTCAGTGTATTACATTTATTGGGTAAAGAGGGGGATAACAGCCCCACACAGCAGACTGGGACACCTGCGGCAGCAGCGGCGTGGCCCTATGAGTTATTTTCCTGTCTGAGGCCTTTGACTGGAGAGCAGATTTTGGGCAAGGCTGTTCAAACACAGCCCTGCCTTTGAAGAGCTTTATGAGTGGAGCGTTACAGGAGATATTCCAAGGGGAAAAACAATGAAAGGTGAGAGAAAAGGGAGCTGAATAAAAATACTCCGCATACCAAATCCTTCCAGCACAATTTGCCACCTACTTAAACAGGCACAGTTTTAAAATACACATTGGGTGTAAAAGCCAAAAACCTGGAGGAGACATAGGGAGGGGCGAGTCCAGCTCTGTTAATTCCAATACCAGATGAGGATGTATTTTCATATGGTTGTAGAGAGAGCGAGACACATGAAAGAGTCTGCTTTGCTCCTTTTCTGTCAGGGTTACATACTATGTGGCAGATGTGTCAGTCTTTTAAAGCCCCTGCAAGTTTACCCATAAATGTCTAACATTTATGCAACACCTGTTTTTCTCCCAAAATGTCACAGGACATTTTACAAGCTTTAGATTTATCATCTTTTCACCGTCGCAGCCATTGCTGAAGTGACACATGGTTCACATTTAACAGAACATAGCAACTCCGCACATTATTTTAGGAAAGGGCTGAAGATTAACATTGCATCATGTGAAGATTCAGAAGCTAACAGTCAAGTAAGAGCTGACTTCAGATCTTTAATGTCCGCAAACTGTCAAGACTGAAGTTTCACTGCATTCCCATCACCCTCCCCAAAACACTTTCGGCTGCAAGCAGTGCTGCAATCCAGGTTGTCTGAAAACACAAAGATTCAACCCATATTCACGTTAATCCTGAGTCCTCTTACTTAATGTCAGATTCTGCATACTCGTGTTTTATTGGTCTGAAAATGCACAAGAGGCTTCCATGTGGCATTCACTTAGGCTAGGTTTTCCCTTTGTATTTGAGTATTAGCAGCAAACGACCTTGTGCATTTCTGCAGTGAGAGGGGAGCAGGGCAGCGTGACTTATCTGGCCAACCACTGACTAATCAGCACAGTTGCTTAGATAGGAAATAATGAATATTTGCCCTGCACTATTCACAATCAGTCCAGAGAGCTTAAAAGAAATCATTAAAGACCTCTTTTGAATGCTGCAAACAGCAACAAATAAATTCAGTCATATTCTGTGCATAAATTTGAGGCAACTGCAGTCAGCAAGCAGGAAAAAGAGACATTCATCAGCTTAATTATTGTTGTGCGCTAATTGATCAGCGTCCCCATGCAGCAGGCAGGAAGCCAGGGCTGGTGCAGCGGTGAGCGGCACCCAGGGCAGCAGGGACACTTGTCCTGCAGCGCCTGGCGGTGCAGCCCCGAGCGCGGGCAGCAGCAGGGAGGCAGCACTGTTTGCAGTCGGGGCAGAGGACGGGGCTGCAGGGCTTGCCCTGTGCATGACCCAGGAGCAGCTTTGAGAGACAGGAAGGCCATTGCCAGCCAACCTCCAAGGGAGAGAAAGCTTCTGGTGTGTATCTGGAAGGGATAAAGTCTTCCGTGAAGGACAAAACAAAATCCCATCTCCTTTTCATCTTCCACTCCTCCTGACCCAGCACAGGTTGCCAGCTCCCTTCTGCCTGGCTGCTCTAGGAAACTGCTGCTTGCTTTGTGTACTGCTGCAGATTAAAGAAGATATTATTTTTTAAAACATTAAATAGGTGACAGTGCTAAAGTAGGGAAAATAAATAACCCAGGCATAACTGGCTGTCTCTGGGCTGGCAGTGGCTGTGAGAATCTCCTGGGGCGTGCGGCATGCCGAGGAGACTTGATGGCTGTTTCTTTCTGAATAGTTTCAGGAAATCTCTCCAGTCGCTGTTTGCCTTCACTTCTTTTCTCTTTGCCTTCCCTTCTACAACTTTTCCCTGTGCAGGGCTGTCTAGAAAGACCTCACAGAAATCAGAAATGTTTCTCTTTAGGCTTTGCTTACGTACTTTGTTCCAGACTCAAATTGCAGATTTGCTTAGTTGAAGATCCGGCAGTCTGGTCCCTGCAAATTTAAACACATGGAATTTGCTGCTTTAAATTTTCCCCAACCTAAACCATCTGAAAGGGCAAACTTCTATCTGTCTTTCTTCTCTGCTTTTCCTTTTCATCACATAAGGGGTAAACCTACAGCCCCCGTGAGAAAAACGCGTCTCATTCAGTTATCTCTCTGGTTTTCCCTCAGCTGCTTTGCCCCATAGCCCTTAGAAAAGAAAAAGAAAAATCATCCTGGCAAAAAATCCCATCTCAAATGCCGCCCCTTCAGCCTCTTGACATTTCTGTCCAACACCTTGGAGAGGAAAAACAGCAAGTGCCTTGGCAGAAAACAAATGAGGACTTGCAGTAGATAGAGAACCGCGTGGGATTCATCCAAAGCTTTGCTTATCTACAAGATATGCAACTTATCAAAACCTCTTCAGAGACTTTATGGCCGAGAATTCAAGGCCTAAAGAAAGGAGCTTTGAACTGAAGGGCTGCTGCTGGCTCCAGCAGGGATTTCCCAAGACTGTCCCTGTCTCCCCAGAAAGGGGGGGTCTGCCCCCTTCCCACCCCTAAGAAAACAGAAGTAGTCATCTCTTGGCATTTTGGAGAATTGAGTGCCTTCTCCCAGCTCTCTCTGCAACACAGACCTGTCCTGGCGAATAACAGGTCTTGCTCCTTTGGCAGAACATGGTTTTGAGACAGTTTGCACAATTAGCAGCCTAAGTGACCACCCCGGCCGAGGAAATTCTGCTTATCCAGAAGAATCGATGTCCATGACACGATCCTGCTTCGAATAGCTTGAATGTCCCCAGCTGGGTGTGTTTGTCAGCTCTATAATTAGCTGGAGAGATACAATGAATGGCGGGTGAGCAGGGAGGAAGGACGGATACAATGAGAAGTGTTGCTTCATGCCACTGGAAGTGGCTCCACGCTGCTGCGTGCTCCGAGCATGCTGCTTCACCCAGGCTTTTGGGTGGACTCACTTACCCATGAGCTTTTGATCGCAGCGTGAGTGGCTAGCTGCTTGCCATGTGAGGAGCATTTTCAGTCATGGTTGGTTGGGATGGGAGCTTATTTTGGGGCTCAGAGCTGGTTTCATAATTGTTCGGGGAGGCTTTCCAGGCGGCGATAAATTAAAAGCAGGGATGGTAGTAGCACATGTTGCCTATCCTGAGAGAACATTCTTGGCTTCAAGGGACGTGAAGCTTCCCACAACATACAGTGTTCCCAGGGGAAGTGCTCGTGGAGGGTGTTTGCTTTGCTATCCGACCTCACTTCATTAGCAAGTGTTACAAAAACCAGTGAACAAACCTTCTCTGCTCCACTGCCAGCTATTTGGCCTCTGGGTGGTCTGGCTGCTATTAAATCTTTGGTGATTATTTAGACTAATTACATTCATGTTTGCACAATCAGTAGCACAAGGGTACGAAGCACAGCTGATTGCTGAGCAACTGAGCTGTGCTCGCACTCCGTGTGGTTTGGCATATGGGCTCCCTCACGCAGCTCAGCCCCGCGGGTGCCGGAGCTTGGTGGGGATGTGGGGATGGGGCACCCAGCGCCCTGTGCCAGCAGGGCTTTCCCAGGCATCCCAGCTGGCTTCGTGCCATCATGGTTCCACTGGTTTTGGTGGAGCTGCTCCTAGTTTGTGCCCAGTGGAGAGAGAGGAGCATCTCTTGGGTTTGGTTGGGCTGTGTCTTGTTACATGGGGCTTCCTGGCTTTGAACGGGAAAAGCCCAGTTTATGGAGATGCAAATAACAAAAAATTCTTTTCCCGCAAGCTTCATCTTTGCCTTTCCCAGGCCCTCTCGAGTGGTGCCCTAGGTGTGAACCTGCATACCACCCCCTGGAGTTGAAAGGGGACTCTTTTTTTTCCATTATTTCCAAACAGTCTTGTGACCTAAATGCCAAAAACCACTGGGAAGAACCTTACAAGATGCATTTTTGTTCCACAAGGGCCTTGTCAGGGAACAAAATACTCCTGGCGTTTAAGCTGCGAGGGTCTTGGGAGGCACAGGGCCGCGACACTCAGCACAGCCTGCCATGCTTATATTGACATGCTGCGTTCGCCACAGAGGCTCTGTCTGCTGCGGGGTCTTCATATTTCCAGTTCATCTCATCTGGGAGATTTCGCAAACACTTCAGAGCTGAAATCTAACAACAGGCTGTTTCCCAACACTTTGCATCCCTCCTCCCCTGTTTCCCCCCTGCCTCCAGCCCAGGCCCGATTCTGCCCACCCTGGATGGGAGGTACAGCTGGGTCAACATGATACAAGCATGTGCGAGGGATGAGCTCCAACCCTCTGCAAAAGTGTTTCCCATCCCTCCCTGTACCTGTCTGTGATTTCTCCTGTCAATGTTCCCACTAGTTCCCTACAGACTGGCCTTTCTCAGCAGGGATCTGTTCTTGGGATATCATCAGCCTCTTTAGATAGGTGCTGCTCAGTGAGGATTTGTGGCCCTTGACTCATTTTGTGACCTGGATCCCAGTTCTGCACTGGTATCCATCGTTGTCTTTGTTCCCATAGTCCAGAGCATGGCATCAAGGGCAAATGCTGCCATTTCCAAAAGCAGCTTGAGTTGTGGCGATGGTCTCGTCACCTGGCATGGAAGAGGATAGTTAGGGCTCCCATGCCTTTGTGGTAGTGGACGTATACATTGTGCCACATGGGTGGTGAGTTGTGAGTTGGGTAGTGTTACACCCCAGGCATGTACAATTACACCACTGGTGCATTAGGCACAGGCATGGTGGCCCATCACCTGCAGCCATGTGGTCAGAGCTCCTGGAGCAATTCACTGGGAAAAACTAAGAGAACTGGGACAGTCTAGATCGTCCTTGCCAGCCTCCTGCCTAGCCCATGCCTGTTGCAGTTGCTCCGGTAGGTTCAGAGGAGGGTGTGCCATGCCATGCACACTCCCAGGGTGACAAGCATGATTTAGGCTGTGCCTGTTTTGTCTTGAAAATAGGCTTGTGGTCCTCTGTGCTTCAGGCGTGACCCACATTCTCCTGAGTGCTGTTGATCCAAGCCATGGCTTTGTTTCTGAATCACCTCCAGGAGGTGCATGCGTGTGTAGGGGGAGTGTGTAGGCATGCAGAGCTGTGTTCTTCACTTGTGTCTTTCTCAGATTATTTTAGGTAGCCTGTGGAAACCATATCCTGAAGTACTTCTTCAAATAACGGAGCCAGGCCCTAAGCTTGATTTTCAGCTTTTTCTCCATGCCCTCCTACATACTAGCCAGGTTTTCTACAAGGGGAGATGTAGGGGAAACGCAGGACTTGGCGGGTGGAAGGAAGAGGAGGTGATTCTTTAATACTGTTTTACAATGGATATATCTGGAAATTTCAGTGCAAGTCTTATATTCCGTTAATAAGTTGGGCTTTCACTGATCTATTTAAAAAGAAAAGCAGCAGTTAGTCTTGGAGTATGTATATTTGAGCTCCACACCTATAAATGGGCTATCGTTCAGAAAAAGACTCAGTATTTATTATTTCTAGCACATCCAGCAGCTTTGTTCATGGCTCTGTACTCCACAGGGCTGTCACTGAACAAGCCCAAGACAAAAGACAGTCCTTGTTCAAAGGGGTTTTAAGGTTTCTCTGTGCTGGGTATTTCTGACAGTCCTGGTAGATGCTATGTGTGGATTTGATTCCCTAAGTACCTCTGGAAATCAGGTCCTTGGGGAACTCAAATGTGTATTTGTTGTAGATGATATTTAAAGTGGAAATCCTGTATCACTGTGAAGTATTTGGCAAATTTTGTCTTGTCTAATTTGACTGTGGATGTGCTCATTACCCATAGAAATCTTTGCCTTCTCACTTAATAGAAAACTCATCTCTGGAGCTCACTGCTGTAAGACAAAACAATTCGTCTATCTGGACAATAGTACTGTAAAAAATAAATTGCATAAAAAATTCTGTAAAGGACGTAAAGTGAATAAGCATAATCTGATCAGGAAGAAACCCCCTTACAGTCAGGCAACCCACTGCTGTGACTGCTGCTGGGCCACGTTGCTCTCTGCTTTTGGGGCCATGGCACTGCCCCAGGGAGACAGCTTCTGCACTTCTGTCCGTAAGCGCTGCTAGGAGACCAGAGGGTTTCTAGAGGACAACACATGGGAAGACACTTCTTCTCCAGTGGCTCCTTCATCCCCGAAATTTGCTGTAAGGTAGCAGCAACCTATTTTCTTACGTGTACCTTTTGTTCAGGTAGGGAGGAGAGGGAATGAAGAAGGTAGAGCACTCCAAGGCAACATCAAACATATCAGTTTGGGTTTCTAAGGTCACAATTTCAGCACAGCCAACAGAATAAGTTAGGGGAACGAGTGCCTGCAGTTTGGAGACGCAGTCATGCAGGGCTTTCTCTCTTGGCTCTGATGTTTCTGCAAGTGAAATGTTAGCGTTTGTGGGATCTCTGTGCCAACAAGAGATAGCAATGTCCTGCTTGTGCATGGAGAGTAGCAGAGACAAACAGCAGTAAGATAATCGTGGCTAATTTTAGCCACTTTACTGAAATGCCTGAGTTTGGTGTGTTGTTGTCCTGTGTTAATACAAATCCACCTTCTCTGTGAGCCTGTCTGTTTCCTTTGAATGCGGGAGGTACTAAATTGCCTTTGTTAGACTGTTACAGACAAATGCAGTGAATCTAGGCCAGGGAGAGGAAAAAGCTTGATCAAGACAAATGAAAGAACCAGGATCCCAGGTCTTGCCTCCAACCAGTAGCTTCATTGTACAACAGGAAGGATTTTTTTAAGTCAAAATCATTGCCAAATCCAGGCTGAACTGAATGATTCAGGATAAGAAATAAAAGTAAGGGAAAACTCCAGACATATTTACATGTTTTGTTTGAGCATTTTCTAAGTGAAGTAAGTTTTTATTTCAAGACATAACTTTTGCTTTGAATAGCCTTTTTTATTTTTATGTCTTGGAGGGAAAGGTCAAACCTGAACTGTAGCAGATAATCTAAACCAAAATGTTTCCCTCTACATTGAACAAAAAAAAAAAGTCAATTTCTTTCATGTATCATTTTTTTTTCTCTCCAGTATTTTAATTCAGTCATTAAACAATCCCTCCCCAGCCTCCTCCCCAAACCCCATTGTTTACAGACTTGTCCATTTTCCTATCTAAGAATATTCATAACACTGTGATATGTGACAGGCCTACTTTGGCTGGCGTCTGTTGGATCAAGCGACCCTTAAGCTCCTATTGTTTTCTGCAATTTCTAAAACTTTAGTATCCAGTTACTTGAATTCATTTGTTTTTAACCTTTTGGACTCTCTCTCCTCTTTGCAACCTCCACATTTGCACAAAGGTAGATTCAGATTATTCACTGGTTGGTTCTTTAGCTCATAAGTCATCAAGGCCATGGCTTGATGAAGAGTCATCACCCTGTTCTACCTGGAGGGTCAGGTCTTCTGGGAATGAAGTCAAAAGCAACAGGAGGAGTCTCTCTAAACCCTGATTTGGTGATGAGTGTTGGCTATTTAATGTCTCTGTCAGCATGTCTCTGCCTTAGGCTCTCCAGTTGTGAAATAAAGACCCACACCCCTCCATCCCATTCTTGTATGTGTCAGGAGAAAGGCATACTACAGGCAGACATGCAGGGACACATATGGAAGGTCTAGGGGGAAATGACAGCTATGTGCTTACGCACAGTGCTTGGTCTGCATTCCTAGATGTGCTGTTGATGATATGTAGAGAACAGGCATACCCAGGCTTCATGGCCTGGAGAAAAGTGTTTATGAAAGAGAGAGCAAACATGTGGCAGCAAAGCCAAGGGAAGCAGACTGAGTGTGCGCGCAGTGCTCACCGGGAACATTTGAACAGGTTGTGGCACTGCCTTGGAAGGAGTGTAAAGGAGGGGAATGAGGTCATTCGCTCAGTCTGTGCAGATGGGAGAAATTCTTGGGAATTCACTTCAGGGTAAGCAAGACACTGTTCCACCACCACCCCGTTTTCTTTATGTAAATACCAATGCAATATGCCAAGGTCAACTTCCGCTAGCCAGGCACTGCAAGCTATTGTTTCAGCTCCTTCCCATGCTTCTGCAGAGAGATCGTGGTCAGATTTTATCTGCATGTAGCAGTCTCTTACTTGCATTCCTTCGCTGTTCCTCAGTGCCCGTTAGCTGCATCTTTTGACCTTAAACACAACAGGTATTTAGAGAAGTTTTTGCTGGATTGCAGTTTCACTGATCTGCTAGGTGGTGGTTGGTTCAGTTTGTGCCGTGAGGAACTGACACCAAGAACGTTCATAATTAAATGCACAAATGGACTTTGGCACAGCAACAGGACCCAAGCCATAGGGCGGCCCTTCTTCAAGGTGGTACCTTACAAAGGGGACATTATGGCCCAGGAGTAGGGTTCACCAAAACCCCCAGGCTGGAGGTGGGTAGCAGTGCTGAGGGGAGGCTGGAGTTGGGACCTGCTGGACTTAGTGTTTGGTGATAATTTGAATTGGTCATGTGTGAGGAGGGTTTTGTGACTTTGCCATCATTTAGTGTTTGTAGGCTTTGGGGGAAGGATAGCTCTTTAGAAGAGGCTGGCAGCGTAATGTGATCCAAGCACTGTTGTAACTACCCCAAAAGCCCCAGGGCTGCCTGAGAAGTCCATGTCTCCTCAGACAGCTGTGGTCATGTGCCTGATGTGAGCTGTTAAGGGAGGATCTGCTGACCAGTAACTGCATGAGCTGAACAGGTTCTTCTTTGCACTTTTCACAGCCTCTCTTATGGACAGGTAGCTCATTTGAGGCCTCAATGAGCCACCAGCTCAACACTAAAATAAATCACTATGCAAAATAACACAGCTGAAGACTGCAGCTGATCTCTGAAGATATCACTCTAGAGGTCTTGTTTGTTCTCCAGAGTGCTGTGTGTTCCCTTCTTCATGTGTCCTTGGTTTCCTTCCCCAGGTTACTCCCTTCCCTATGTCCTGTGACCTACAAGGAGAGTGTGCTTGCCGGGACCCCAACGCCCAAGAGCACAATCAGAAAGACCTCCGTGGCTTCAGTCTTGGATAATGTCAAGTGACGTGGAATGGAGGACCACACTGCTCAAGGCAGGCTAGGAGAGACACCACATCCCTTTTGGTATCGTTTTTAACATTTAGCTGCTCAACTGGATGGCATTTCTGCTCCAGGGACCCTTAGAATTCAACCAGTCTGCCTTTAATTTTTGTCCAAGGAGAACTCAAAGTAGGGGTTTATGTATTAACGATATCTTAAATAGTGATGACAAGAAACAAACAACCAAGAGTCAAGTCGAGAAGACTTTAATGTATCAAAACAGCATGTTATGCCCACCTAATTTGAACAGTTAATATCTAGATTTAAGGCGAGAAACAAGCTATTTACGTACACATATTTATAGAAATAAGTAGAGAAAGAGAGAAAGAGTGAGAGATTATGATCAACACAAAAACACTTTCCCCTCTCCAGCACTCACAACTCAGACCATTCATGGAAGAGGTTGTGCTCTTGGAGGACTCCAGGCTGAGCCTTTTCTGATGCTGAATGCCAAGGTATCTCATGCTCGGGGCACTGAGGTTGGGGTGGGGTCTCCACAGGACTGTGCCTCTTGGCAAGTGACTTGCCAGACGCCCAGCCAACTCGAGACGTGGGTTGCATCTGCTCCTCACAGGAACGCTACTTCCAGCCAGGGAGCTCAGCAGACTGCAGTGGCCTTTCTGTACAGCTCCTCCTTCTCCCCCTGCCCTCAATAAGCAAACAAAAAGTCCCCTTGTAGCCTGTCTGGAAGCCATAGGGCTGCTGGGATGTTTCTGTGTGGAGACGGGCAGGTGGTCCCACAGTAGAACCAGGGAGTGGGGAGTCTAAGGACTGGCATCGAGGAACGTGGATGATTGCTTCTGAGGAGCAGAGAGGGTAACTCGCCCCCGCACTTGTCATTTGAGCATGTCTGCTGCTGCTACTCCTGCTGCTATGTCCCATACAACTAGTTTCCTTACTGTGTCAGGACAGGGTGAAAACAACCCCATGCAACCAAACAGTCTGCCTTAAAGCTTACCTACAACCTGCCTTTCAAACCCTCTGGTCTCTTCCTCAGCATTGGGGCAAGAAAACAGGACACCAGCCAGCCAAAGGAATCTGCTTTTTGGTCTCCACCCAGTCAAGGGGTTCTCTAAACCACCTCCACCCTACTGTTACGGCTGTGTATATCAAACAAGTGCTTCATGCTCCTGTTTTCGTAGGAGAGGGGAAGAGGAGGGAAGAGGTACGTGCTATGGGGAGACAGTATTAGAATTTTGGCCATATTTGTCAGTATTAGGCTTCCAGGCCTGTGGGTCAGAAACCTTTGATAGACCAGGAGCTTAGCTGCTTGTAATCTTCCAGCAGGAAGGACATGAGCTGCAGCAGCCCTCATACTTCCCTCTCTCATAGCTCCATCCTCCTGTTTCAGCCCAGAGGGGCCCACGTTGTGCCAGACTCCTGGGGACTCATTTCATCGTAGGGTTCATCATGTTGAGTCACTGAGATGCCAGTGCGTCTAGTGCTGTTGCTGCTGCTACAACCCGCCCCACATAGATCCCAGAGATGTCTCCGCTGTGGCCTGGGCTTGTCTCCTGCTGCTTCAGGTTCCTGCTAGGAGGAGCACACATCTGAAAGAGCGTCCTCCCAAGTGTTAATTCTGTCTGTACCTTGGGACTTTCCTGAGTTGTACAATCTACTGGGTAAAGGCAGGTTGGAAAGATTTTTTTCCTACTCCTGCGTGTTTGACTATTTAAGCACTACAGCAAGGCAGAAGTGTAAGGGGAATCATTTAACTCATGGAGATATAGATGTAAAAATAGGTAGGAAAACTAGAAATGGGAAATTGACTGAGTTGTACATGCAAAGAGCCAGTCTGTTCTCACCCACCATTGGGGTTGTCTCTATCAGAATAAACCAGAGATGAATCTCAAAAACTGACATTTAGAGGCCTAAAGAGGTGATTGGCATAAGAAGGTGAGGAGCTCTCTGTTGTGAAGCTCCTAGATATGACTGGAGAAGGCCTGGCCATGGGAGCCGTGTGGATGACTCTGTCCCCACCATGCAGGGGTGTAAGGGAAAGGGAGATGCAGTGGGATCAAGCCTCTTTCCACAGAGTTAGGCTGAACGTCCACCATTATAGAGAGCGTTAGCAAAAACTGGTCCCTGGCAAACTTCCACTTGTGTTTCTTGCCACCTAATTAATAACAGAAGTAAATAATTGTGAGAAGGTTGCTTCCTTCTCATCCATTCATCCTCCCCTTTTCTGTCGGCAGTTCGTTTCATGTGCATCCTGACCAACAGAAGAGCTCAAAACCTCAAAAGTGTTTCAGACTGCCAACACATCAGGTCCTCAATGCCTAAGGCATCTCATCAGGATCTCCCCCCTCCACGCCACCTGGATTTCACCCTTGCAGAGAGCCTCAGTCCAGGTGCTACATGCATCCTCATGGCTGCTCAGTTTGCAAAATCCCTTCCTCAGTTATGCAGCTCAGCATGGAGGAGATTTTTCCATCTGCTTTTCCCACCTAGCACACCGCCCAGGAGAAACAGGTCTGTATTAGCATTATTGCCACTTGCTGCTGCAGGCTCCTGGGAGCTCAGGGCCCGCTGAGCTACTCTGTCCTGCTAGGGCCAGCCTCTGTTCGCAGAGCTGGAGTCCTCCTCAGCTCAGGGGAGACGGTGGCCTCTCCCCAGCACAGTCTCACACCTCAGCTTCACTCCTGCAGTCTGGGGGCAGCTGCTCACAGCCGAGTCCCTTCCCCACGGGGAGGCCTTCCATGCTGCTATTTGATTTCTTTTTCTGACTGCCGTGTCGTCACTGTCCATCTCCTGCAGCGGGGCTGGCAGAACCATGAGCAGAAGTGCTGCTCTGAGTCATGTTAAATCCAACGTCATTTTTTTTTTTCATTGGGAACAGATTGCATTGAAACAGAGCTTTGCCCTCTTTGTTTGGGGGCTGCACCGTGCTCCCAGGGGAGTGAGGAGAGAGGACCCATGGGGCATGGATGCCTGCCCAGCTCCTGTGCCCCTGCCCTGAGGCAAGGCCAGCTGGATGGCCTTGCAGTATCTACCACTAGAAGGGCCTTGATTGCCTGGCAGAGTCCCTAGCGAAGACCCTCTATGACTGTGATGGACATCAAGTGGGAGATGAGAGGGATGTTGCGCAACCTCCACCCACTGAGATGGTGGCACAGGGCAAAAATCAAACAAGAAACTTGAGGGAACACGAGAGGGTGCTCGTGCTGATGAAATTTAGCTGCTTATGAAGTCCGGGTCACATCAGTGCCAAGAGCATCTCTGCCACAGACTGTGAGCCAGGGTTGCACCCAAGGGGCCACCAGCCAGCCTCCTGGCCATCGGTGGTCTCCATGGCCAGTGAGAGGGCAAGCTGGAGCAGAAAGTGGTGAATGGTGTGGGATGGGGTGGGAAACTCCTATCAGCTGCTACCCCACTCCCTCCCCACCCTCTCGCAGATGGGCTGAGCTGGTGTCCTCCTGCTTTTCTTGCATCTTCCGCTGTCCCCCCCAGGCTGAGAAAGGAGGATGGCACCAGAGGACTCTTGGAGTCGGGTTCCAGCTACCTCCCTTCCGGTTTCGGTTTCACTTGGTTGTAACTGTCGGTTTGTTTGAGGTTTTACCTGTGTTTAAGAAAAAAAAAAAAAAAAGAAAAAAAAAGAGAGAGAAAAAGAAAACCCATTAGCCAACAAAAGTTTCTTGCTGCAACTGATTCAAGTGGGAAAAAAAATAACAATAGTGAGGCTTTACAGAGAGGAAGAAAAGAAAAAAAAAAGGAGAAAAGGAGAAAAGAAGAAAAAGAAAACCCTCGTAATCCAAATCCAAGAAGAGCAAAGCCTATTTTTGTGTGTTTGAAAGGAAAACACTGATTCTGCCAGCTGAGTAGAGCTAGATACTTAAGTGTAGATTTCCCTAGAAGTACCATGAGATTTTATACCATTATCTGTTTTTGTTTTCCTTGTGCTTTGTGATAAGTCCAGGAACTAAGGCTAAGGTATTTTTTCCCCTGGTATATTGTTGTTTGGGGTGGGGTGGGGTGTGTGTTATTATTTTTTTTTCCAGATTATTTTTTTAAGTGTGTATTTGTGCTTATTTTTACATTATCCAACTGTACGTATGCATTTAACCAGTATTTCACTGTGCTCTAATTGCTGCACTCAGAAACACTGCACAGTCTGAATCCCGAAGAGCTGCGAGAGACTGGGAGTGAGCAGGAGGGGAAGGAAAATGCTGCTATGTGAGCAGACAGGTGATTCCCGTTAGTAGGAAGCGGGGTGCCAACATCCCCTTCCTGAACTCCAGCCCGTCATTTCCATTCGAGGCCAAGCTAGAACACAGGAGGGCATGGGATGAAGTCAGATGAGGCTGGGATGCTCAAGGGGGTTTCAAAGCTGCAAATTTGTCCTTTTAACTTTTTTGGATGCCATGGAAATTGCCAGCCTTTCGGCCTCATCTTACCCTCCCCTGCCCAATGCCTGGATGCCCCAGTGAGAGGTAGTGGGCATATTTGTGTCACTGGGAAAGGCCCCTATGCCCAGCTTAGACCATGCTCTTGATACCTTCATGGTTGTGGGCCCCATTTTGGTCTTACTGGTGCAACTGAGCTGATGTCCTTCATGTTTCTTCCATGCCATCCCATCCTCTGGGGAAGGCTATCTCCCTGCCGGGGACATGCAAGCGCCCCTGCCTCCAGCTGACCTCGGGCATTGTGCACGCTGAAGCCCCAGGGACAGCCCCTTTCCGCTGGAGGCCCTTGACCACTGAGTTTGCTGGGAGCATGACCAAGGCACCAGCAGGAGCAGGTCCAGGTGGCCCAAGATGTATTTTCTTGGAGCTACAGTTGATATGGGCAATCGCGGTTTGGTGTTGGGCTGTTCCTGCCACCTGGGGAACCAGTGTTCAAAACCCCTGGTTGTTTTAGCAGGAGCAAAGTGAGGCTTAAGGTTTTGTTTCAGTCTTAGTTTGGCAAACTGATTTTTTTCCCCTTTTCACCTGATCTACACTTCCAAGATTCACTAAGAATAATAGTCGCTTCCTCTGAGGCCAGTAACAAGAGCTTGCGTTGGCTTCACGTGATAGTTGAGGAGTCTCGGTGCTACTTGTTGGTGTTATTAGTCCTGTTAGGTCGAGATGCAGAGCTAATGAGTCCAAGTTGTCTTTGGTTCCCATTCTGGTTTGGTTTGGTCTTTTGTTTTTTCATTCATTTGGTGAGGCCACAATTCAGCCACCAGTTTCCATCTTCTGAGTGCAAAGAGCCAGGGCTTTAACGAAACATGTCACCAGCAATTAAAGAGGGAATTGGAACCATTGCGGAGTTTGCATTGTACGGCCTCTGTAACTACGTACCTGTCTGCAGATGATAGGCTGAATTTTGCTTCCATCAAGTCAACAGGGGGTTTTTGTTGTTGTTGTTGTTGTTGTTGACTTCACTGGGAGCAGGATTGAGCNGAATCTTTCTTGGCACCTTTTGGAAGCCACGTCAACCAATACTCCAATGAAGTGCTGAGGATCTATTTTCACAAGAATTCTACTGGTCTACTGTATAAAAGAAAAAAGAAAAAAAAAAAGAAACAAGCAAAATACAGTTCAACCCTTAATTCTGTACCTCACGCCTGTACGTTTGCTGCTCCAATTTTGGGTTTTATTTTGCGTTCGTTTTTTTTTTAACAGATCTAATTTAAGTCTCCAAGCAATATATAAAGATGTAAATAGTAAAGCTTATTTATTAAGATTGTCATCTTTTTTAATTTATATTTACACAATTGTTCATCTAATTTATTTTTTTTTTCAATGCAGTTTTTAACAGTTGTCCTTTTTTGGTTCATGAGGTTTTTTAAATCATTTTCACAGAATTTCTTTATACAGGTTTTTCTCTTTCTTTTAATAAACAACAACTTCCTCTGGTCTTTCAAAAACAGGTCATGTTTCACGCAAAAAAAAGTTATGTCAGATTCATCAGAAATATTTTGCCATTGTTGATTCCTATACCCTAAAGTTCTATATTATATAAATATATAATACCTTGTATGCTTAAATATTTAACTGTGTGATTTTGTATATATCTTCATACACATGCTCACACACATATGAGGGTTAATGTCCCCAGATGTTGGGAGAACAGAGAATCAGAAACACAAACAATATAAGCTTGTATTAAAGAGTTCTGAACTGGACCGCTTGCTTTTGCCACGTCTCATTTGCTTTCGGTCGAGCCGGCCCCGAGCATTGCTGTGTACCGCGGCGGGGGGGTGAGCGCAGTCCCACATCTGGCTGCACAGCTGCACGGGCCACACTGTCCACATGCTCATGCTGAGCCCCAGCACCTCATTTTTGGGCAGAGCCTTTGAAACTGGTGGTGTGCTGAGAGGGCTGCAGGCGCTGCCACGGCAGCCGATGGAGGTGGCAGCAGTGGGTGGAGGGAGGCAGCGCGGGCTGGGGCATTGTGTTGGCCCAAGGGTTGGTTTCACCACCAGCAGGTCTGGTTCTGCCATCAAAATCTGAGGCAATGGGATCTGTCCTGATCCTGTCAACCACTTTTTCTGAACTGGGGAGCCTTTAGGAAAAGATTCAAGCCCATGAGCATAACTAAGCTGTACTCATCACTTGGAAAAGACTGCTTACATGAAAATACATGCTTAACTACATGTCGTGCAAGGGGCTGTTGGCCTCTTTGATGCCTGGGGCTTTGCCAGGCTGCAGCTTGGTGCTGCCGTCACCTGTCAGCCGTGAAGTTCCATGCCATCACCTCCCTGAAGGATGTGGTCCTCTGTTGCTGCCCTCTGCTGCTGGCCAAGGTGGCTTAGATCCTGCTCACATGGGGCAGTCTGGTGCCTGGTGTAGGATTGAAAATTTGAAGGTTGGATGCTTCTCACTTTGAAGAGGAAAAAAAAAAAAAAACAACCTTGCCCATGGTCTCTGCTCACCATCCCATCAGCTACAGAACACTGTCATTCCAGAAAACAAGTCCCAGCAGGAATTTGCCTTGACTCAGGGGTATGACCTAAGCGGGGAGGAAGGCTGAGAGGTGACTACATGCAGCCGAGGGGCTGAATGTGCCACCTACAGAAAGCCTTTGGCCACACAAGAGAACATCTAGTTAAAGATAAAGCAGCCTCCAGCTGTTGAGAGACAGCAGGGCTTGCAACCCCCGCACACCAGACCAGGTCTGCACAGGACTCTAATGCAGCACTGATAAATCCCCACACCCAGTGTGAATGGAAGGACAGGCAGACACACACTGTTACAGCCCAAGCATCCCGGTCCCTACCCCTGCTGTGCTGGGGCGCGTGCCATGAAGACGCACTTCTTTCTTTCACCTGAAGAATGAGGCTGTGCAACCCATTAACATCGTTTTGGTCGGCCCTGTGATGGACACATCTCAGGTTCATGCCCACCAGGGTGCACCCCACAGCAGGACCCTGACGCCAGGCTGGGCACCAGGGTCAGTATTTCCCATCGCCTTTGGCCTGAGCTTGCTGCCGCCCCCCGTGCACCCCACTGCGCCATGGCTGGGGCTGTGGTGCAGACGCCAGCTTGTAGCTGCTGCAGCAGGCAGGGAAGGGCATTCGTGCCATTGTGGCTGAGAAATGTGTATTGATTCGGCATTTAAAATATGAATAGATTCAGCATCAACATCTCCAAACCTTGGGGATGCGCACACAGTCGGGGTAGGTGCCATTCAGCCCTGACAGCTATTGACCTCCCCAAGCCTAAAGAGAGTCATTCTTAACCCAGTTAACTATCATACTCATTAATGATTTAACTCCCCAGGGAAGCCCTGATAAGACAGGGAGGCTGGGAGCCTGGGCAGAGGACAAGGAGTGGGTGCATGTGGGTGGGAGCCTTAAATGCCAGCTGTTACACATTTCTGTTTGCATCTGCTTTTGCTGGCATTGAGCTAAAATGGCAGACAGATGATAGTTCTGTTTGCCGTCTTGGTGTAGTTATGCTACTGGCAAGCACCACCTTGGCCACCTTTAAAAGTGTGGCAGTAATAATGCCATGCGTAACGAGCCTGTAGAGTGAACAATAAATGAATTCCACACCATGCAGTCTATAGGACGTCTGGGGGCAATAGACTGAAGGACAGGCGTAAATTAATTTTTTTTACACTAGCATAAGTGAGTCAGTAAAAAAAAATGTTTTGCATTTTAACTGTCAAAATCCACTGCAACATATTGAGCAGGGAGAGAGAGAGTGGGCAAGAGCACATCGTGCTTTCTATACCACCCATGTCAGTGGTCAATGCATTATTGATAAGGTATAAGCGCATCAGACAGCTCTGTCAATAGAACATACTGTAGATAAAAAGGCCTATAAACAGTGTATTAAATGGTTTGTGTCTATAGCAATACGTAAATCAATTACCTGTGTGTTGAACTATCTATTAAGCATTAATAAGGACCTTAAGACAGCAGCAACCTGTAGCCACAGTGAGCAGCAGCCAGCTAGCTCCTGTTGTGTTGTGCTGCAGTTGAGTGATGCGCGTCTCTGTTCCTTGCATGTGCACAACTACACGAGCACAATCAATTGCAGTGCACAGTCAAAACAACAGTTTCTATGTCCAGTTTTTGTGTCTATCTGGAAATCAATGGCTAAAGAGTGGGAGAGAGAAAAAAGAAAATCAATACCTGCATTGAGCGAGGTCTGAAGATGCTGTCCTGCAAGCAGGTGATAGGGGTTGTGGCCACCAGCAAGTGTTAAATCTGGTTGAGAACAAGCAAGGAAGGCAGTTTTAATACTTCAGCCCCCATAGCAATAATGCCAGCCAACCTCCTGTGTGGTGACCAGCCTAGGGAGGCTCAAAACACACCCCAAATCACCCAGCCCGTGCCACCCAGCCACTCTGACACTGCCCTCCAAGGGGCCCGTGCGCTGAAGTGGCTGTTAGGCACTTGTGACACCAGATGCGGTTCCTGTTGGCTGCATTAAATCAAAAGGAGCTGACTGCATTAATTATATATGAAAGCCAGGGAAATTGCTCTGGATTCATACATCAAAGTCCTCTCCCAGCTGAAAGCCACAGCTTCTCAAACAAGTATGGCATTGGTAATTGTGGTAATGGGAAAATGCAGCTATTAGCAACTTTGAACAATTTGGACAAAAGGATGTAGAGGCTTAAAAAAAAAAATCCTCCTACAAAGACTGGAATATAAAGAAAACTGCTCACAAGTGTAAATCAAAAACATGTTATGAGGGCATTTGACAACCAAATGAATGTCCAGGTGTGCATGCTGGCAGATGTGTACACACACACACACACACACACACACACACACTGCGACCACTGCATGGTCCAGCACGACCTTTTCCTGGGCTGTTCATCACACTTCCTCAGGCTTTGCTTCTAAGTCACAAACCAGGGAGGTGAATTGAGCTGGTCCCAGGTCTGCCTTATTCCAGTCACCAGCTGGTCTAAATTCTCTGATAAAATGCAGCCAAAGGGCTAGGGTCATAAAATTTTTAAGTACATGAGAGGCGGTCCTGTTTTAAAATAATTTTAATGGTCTTTAGAATCTTTCAGGTGACTTTCTCAAGCTTGGAGAGAACAATCAGTGGTTAAAAAGAGCGTTCACAAAATTTGTATTTTTTTCAGATAGATAGAAATTTATTCACAAATTTTTGATCATTTTACTTAAGATGAATCAGGAACTGGTCCTAGCAACAGCAAGGTTATTTCTAGCCACACCACTCTGCTCTTAAGAGATTACCTGCCAGCTTACCTGTATGTAAATCACTCCCCCCATTCATATATGTTTTTAAGAGACATAAAAGCCTCACTTCTAAGCTGGCAGCTGCTCTGCTTTATCAGCCCACAGGGATGAACCAAGGCCAAGAAGTGCACTTAAACAAAACAAAACAAAACCAAAAAACAAAGCTACCCAGAAACCTTTCCTGTGCATCTTATGATACACACACTTTCACATCAGTGATGCTCAGCCTCTGGGGAGCTAATCTTGCCTCTGGCCCAGAAGGTACAAGGTGCACTTTGCATCTCCCCCCTGCCCTGACAAGACTTGAGTCTGCAGGCCACCAAGGCATCCATCACATCATGGAGTATTGCCATTTGCAAGCATTAGCATTACTGCAAGGCTTTGTCCATCCCCAGTACCGCCCTCCCCCAGGATGGAAGGGAGCTCGGCTGCCCACACTACACAGCCTCCAGCGTGCCCTTGGCCTCTTCCCCAGCTTCAGGAGAGTATGCCTCAGCCAATGAAGAAATTAAAAAAAAAAAGCGGAAAAACAGAAACCAAACAAATAAATAAAGGAGCAAATGCAGCACTTGACTCTGGAGGCCTTTTGCCGTGGGAAGAAGCTGTCCCAAAGTGGTGTGTCATCAGCGGCACAGCAACCCAAACAATCAGCCCCTCTGTGCACCGTGCCAGCTGCAGCCCGGCCGGGGATGGCGGCTGGGGAACAACAATGGCCGTGGGGAACAATGAGGATTGTTCCTGGCTGCACCGCGCCGCGGGAGGAGGCAGCCCCACGCAGCCCTGGGAGGGGGCCTGCCCCCGGCACCAGCTCCGAGCGGCCGAACAAGTGGCAGATTTGGGGTGTCCTTAAGAAAGGCATGTGCCCTTTGGGACAGTCAAGGGCTGCAGAGAACGCTGGTGAAGATGGTCGTAAAAAGAGCGTGACTACATGTACGGTGCTGGGTGAGCAGCTTCTGCAGAGAAACTCCTTATGCTGCTCTGCTGGAGTTTACGGGGTGTGCGGGGGCAAATGGGGGGCATGGATGGTGCAGCCAGGGCTGTGCAAGGAGCAGTGAATGCCCTGGTACCGCTGCAGGTATCTGCATTAACTCGCTGCAAAGGTACATGGAGGAGGTTTGTTCCTTTTGATCTGCCCTCATCCTAAAGCTGGTGACACCACCCAGGAGCCATTGATGCTGTCTTACCCTTGCCCTGCTTCATGCCAACAGGCTAATAATTTCAGATTTGCAAAGAGCTTTGGGTAGTTTAGCTATTCAACCTGGATGATTGGGTCTTTTTGCCTCTCTCCCTACTCACTTATAATGTTGCCTCCACACCTTGGAGCTCTCCCCAGCCAGGACACCCTACAACAGCCCAGCCAGCAGTGCAGCGAAGTACAGCAAGGTCAGGGCACAGGGTACCAAGAGGAAGCAGCTCCCGGGGCAGGGGGTGCTCAGAGCAAGTATTTTGGAGCAAAGCTCCCTGTTCTCCAAGGTAGCCAGGGGAGTGGCCATGTGTGCGCACACGCACATGCGGGCACGCATGCTGCGGAGCATGGGCCCATCTGCCAGCATTGCTAGGCTGTGACTGCAACTGTTTATCTTGAAAGCCTGAGGGTTACATTCTCCAAAGTTTCCAAGGAGAAAATACAGACCCTTCCTTTCAGCTGTGAGCTGGAGGATGTCTAACCTCGACGAATTCCTCGTTTTTGTTTGGCTTGGGTATGCCATGCTGGGTAGCATCACTGGCCAGAGGCTCTTCTGCTGCCTTGGGCTGGCTTTGATCTGTGAGCTAGGTGCGCTTCTCGACAGGTTAATAGCTGTCAAGCAGCGCAGCCTTCCTGCCCAGGAGTCTAGACGTGTCCACCTGCTGTGTACATATTCACACGCCCGTGCACAGCAGCCAGCTTCACCAAGGATGCAAAGCAAAGCTCTTCCCAGCCTTCCAAGGTAAGCAGCAGGAAAGAAGCCCCCGCTCTCTGCAACATACGCAGCTGCAGTGCAGAGCCAGCCTTTCCTTGTGCTGCTTGTGTTCGGTTCCCAGCAGAAGTCAGGGCTGCTGGAGTTGAATGTCTCCTTCCCATCGCCAGCTGTGGGACCTGTTGCAGCAAAATGGTGGTGGGCTTGGTACTCCCCCCCCAGCTCTGCTGCGGGGTCTGCAGGGATGTGCAGCTCAGGAGCAGAAAATGTCACTGTGGGGAGCTGATTGTGCTGGAGTGGAGGAAAACCTGCTGAAGGGCGTCCAGCCAGACACCCTGTGTTTTGGCTGGTGTTCCCCATTCCCATTTCCTACAGCACCATGCTCGTGACAGTCAGACATCCCATGAGTCACTTTAGCCCTGTAACAGTTAAGATACCCCTAATCCTGTCATTGGCATTACAGAAAATGCCAGCAATTTGTCCATCAGGTCGGGCAACATCACCTCTCACCTTCAGGGAAACCACAGCCCTCCCCACAGCACACATCCTGCATGGGGCTTGCAAGAGAAATGAATCATTGCTGAGCAAACAAACAAAAACAAAATAAAACACCACGTTTGTAAAATACAGGGAAAGGCAGGGCTGTAGGCCAGAGCAGTCCTGCCGCGTGCTGTGTCCTGCTGAGCATCTGGTGGCACCCATCCCATGGACTGATGGAGCCACCACACGGCTCTGCAGCTGCTGGCAGGGAAGGATCAGGCCCAGTCACTGTGCATCAGTGGCTCCCAAGAGGGTTCATTTTTTCCCCCCAGCAGTGCAGAGATTGTGTCATGGCAGCACTCGGCTTGGTGTGACACCACGGGGCCAGAAACACCAGCGCAGGCACTGGCAGGGAAGCCTGCACATTTGCACTTAAATGGTTTTTGCTGTGTTTTGTTTTACACAATAGCAAAGCTGAACAAATATTGCCACAACACCTCCTCCTGCACCAGTGCAACCCATTTCTGGAGGTGTAAGATTTGTGAGCTGACTCTGGATGAGGCCAGCGCCGCTCGCCTCGGCTCACAGATGTATTTCAGAGCCGTATGGTGCTGAGCTGCACCAGGGCTTGGCAGCTCTGGCCAAACAAATGCAAAGTGTGCGTTGGTCTGCAGCAAGCCGAGGTCATCCCCTCCATCCCCGCAAACACACGTACCCAGACTCTGTGGTTACCAGCTGCCCCCGAATTGCCTCCGAATGGCAAAAGGATGGGAAATGGGCAGCAGCAGGGCTGGGGGAAGTGCTGCTGGGAGAGGGGTTAACACCTGTGGTGCCTCCATGGTCCTTGTGCTGGGGCTGTAGGAACCTCAGTGACACAGTGGTCACAGCCCAGATCTCTGAGCATCACCATCCTCTCCCTCTCCATCACGAAAAGGGATTTAGCTTTAAAAAAAAAAGAGCTCTCAGGCAACCCGCAATGCTTTGGCTCTTGCTCCAAAGGCTGCTATGTCAAGGTAACGTTTCCTGTGAGCTCCAGCAGGACTCTGACCAGGTACTGGAGGTCTTCCCAACCTGCAACATCAACGTGGCTCTAGACAAATGAAGAGACAAAACCAAAGGAAAAAAAAAAAAAAAAAAAAAACAAGAGTGATTTGGGATACACGATCAGAATTATTTGAGTGTGTCCAAATCAGGCAAATAGGTTTAGCTAAAGAAGAAAAAGTCTCTGGCTGAACTTCCTCAACATCAAATCCTGCACCTTTGTTTGGTTTCAAAACATTTTCATTTTGAAACTCACCTCCTGCTTGTTTACTTTTACTTTAAAGGGTTAAATGACCTGAAAAAAATAAACAAAACTATTTGCTTTGGGCTGACTAAACTGGTTCATTCAGCCCACAATGTTCCCTTTTCCCCCTCCAGCCCCCCTCCAGGTTTGTTGTTTTGCTTTAAAAAGAAAAAGCAACAGCTTCGGGCTGCTCTGATTTTTGTTTTTTTTCCTCTCACCCTCCCGCACTTTTTGGTTTGGCTACCAGACTGAGAAATCCATTACCCACACAGATTCCGGGCCAGCCTAACCCACATCTGACAGTAAAAGAAACCAGATTCTCCATGTCTTTTTAGCCCCTGGCTTCCTTCTTGGGCTTTCCCACATGTCTGCAGCTCCCAGCAGGGCTGGTGGCTGGGATGGGTGTTGGGTAGGGCGAGGACCCTATGCAAAGAGGCTGCACTTTCCCCTCCTCTCCCAGTGTCTGCTCTCGGGGTCAGTGCTGGTCTCCAGCCATGGTTCGGAGATGACCACGGGGATGTCCGCTCCTCCCAGGTGAAGCCCTACCAAACGCCCAAGCAGCGGCGACAACATCAGGAAGAAACACCAAGGAGGCAATAAAGATGGACTTAATATGAATCTTTAATGCACAGAACAAGCTGCCGGGAGCCTTGCGAACGAAGGCATGGAGCTGTTCTGCCACCTTGGAGTGGTAAAAAACACCCAGCATGCCTGCAACGTCCTTGCACCAGCCCGGCGTCCACCTCCAGGACCCGCGCTCGCAGCGCGGTGTTGCCGCCTCCCGCAGCTGGGATGCTCCTTGCGTCCTCGACCACCGTGGCACCGAGGTCCCTCGCCCCGTAGCTCTGCCCAGCAGCAGGGCAGGCAGGGGTCTCCCCACGCCCAGCAGCTCCCCTCTGCAGCCTCTCACCCTGCCTCTAGCGGGTACCGCCTCCTCCCAGGGTTTTGGAGCGTGTAGTCCAGGAAATTCAGTAAGAAAAGATTAAAAAGGAGAGACTTTTATGCTGAGTCGAATGAGGTGGTGGTGTTTTTTTTTCCTCTTGAAAAATTAAAAAAAAAAAAAAAGAAAAGGAAATTAAAGTCCAACTTGCTGATTTCGTGTTTCTCTGCCATTGGTGTGAGAAAGTCCTGTTTGGCCTTGCTGTCCCCTTCCACCCCTCCGAACACCACCCATCCCCAAACCCCACCAGCCACTCAGCACATCGTGAGTCCTCGACTCCTCGGAGTCCCTTTGCCTCCCACAGATCCAGGCCCGCACCATCCCTCACCGCCCCTTGGACTCCCCGTAGGTGTTGCGCAGCATGGAGACCATCTTCTCCTCGCACGTTACTTTGGTGTCCTTTAGGATGCTGTACCAGACCATGCCGGGCGGCCGGACTTCTTCGCTGCGGCAGAACAGGTAGGGCATGGTCTCAGTGCGGCTCTGGATGTAGGCGCTGCGGAGCAGGGTTGAGCAGTGGCTGCTGACCTTCTCCAGCCTCCTCAGGATCAGGTGTGCCTTCCTGAAAGGGACAACCAGACATACAGACAGAGCAGGGCATGCAATGCAAGAGGAGTCAAGGAGCCAGCACACCTGGCTTCCACCACTGGCTCTGTCTTGTGACAAGAACAGATGAGACCCATTGCCTAAGACTTGTCTGGCCTGCTTTAGGTGGAGAGCAGCTCTGTTTGGCCCCCAAAGTTCACAGTATATCAACTATTTCACAGCACTGGGACATGGGGCCGGAGGGACCTCTGATCTGACCCAGCAGAGCAGCTTGCATGCCCTGGGGACACTGTCTGCCGCTGCTAGGTGATCACCACTGCCTCTGTGTGCTCCTGCCCTCCTGGCAGGCTCCAGCACACGTGCTGGCCCCCGTGCAACCTGGCACACCGGGGAGACCTGCAGCACCTCGCTGCTGCCAACCCACGAGCACAGCCCTCCCTGTTCTGTTTTCCCAAGTCTCCAGGAGGCAAATGGCCCAAAAGGACTGACACTAGAAGAGCGAGGAGAAAAAGCACAACACATTAAGACGAAACAAAATAAACCCGTAAGAACCCAAGAATCCCCTTGTGGGAGTCTGCAAAGTGCTAAATCAAACAAAAGGAGGGGATGAGGGTTTACTTCAGTGGTCTGAAAGTCTCAAGATCACAGATTATTTCCTCTCCCTCTGGTGCCACAGGAAAGCTCTGGATTTGGGGTTAGGGGATTTCACAGTTCCTGAAGGAATGTAAATTCCCGATAATGATATGTCGGGGGCAGCGCTGTCAGTCAGCGAGGCATAAACACGGGGATTAGTTGATTATGAAAGCTGAGCAGCATTGCAGCCTGGGCTGTGAGCTCCCAGCGAGGAGGCAGCACCGGGAGCACCACCATGGGATGCCGGGAAGGGCTGGCCACCCGTCACCCGCACACCAGAGCAGCAGGCAGCGATGGCAGATGAGGCAAGAGGGCACACTGGTGTCACCCATCGGCTGCGGATCTCTCCCACCAGAGCAGGAAGGCTGGATTAAAGGCTGTAGGAAACCACTGGTTCTCAAGGGCTGCGCATGGAAAATGACCCCGCTGGCAATGGGCTCTCGGGGTCATCTCTCCAGGGGGAGCAAAGGGCATTGGTCTTTCTTGGACAATCCTAATTCTGAAGCTGGTATATGTGTATCGGTTTCATATATAAAGATGAGCCTATTTGAGCCTCATTACCTATATACACACATATATGATAATGATGTCACGGGCTGAGCTGTGCCCATGCAGAATACCTCTACTCATGCTACTTTCTGCAGCAGCCACCTGACCTTCTACATCATCTGGTGCTCCCACTCCGCATTGAGACCTCACATGCTGCCCAGAACAGGTCCTTCGCTGCTGGATGTCCACCACTAGGAATTTATGAATTCCACGATGGCTTAAGATGCTTTCAGCAAAGACTGATTGATTAAAGCTCAGCTCAGCAGCAAACCAAAGTCTGTAGTGACTGGCACCATGGTAAGGCCAACAAACTTCAGCAAATCACAGTCACTGTGGGTGGAAGGGACTGAAAGGGATCATCTGTGCCATCTCCTTGCTGCCCTGATGAATATCTGTCTAACCTGTTCTTAAGCCAAAGGTGGAAAAGCGTTTGCTTCCCCAGGCATTCCTTCCAGCCCTCACCCATCCCAGTGCTGAGAAACTGTTTCTTCACATCGGCTCTGATTCTCCCTTTCTTTCAGAGGAGGTTGGCCAAACACAGAGCCCATGGGCATCTCACAGGATGAAACATTTATGTGAGCTGACAGTGCTTGGGAGGAGAGCATTTAGCCAGACCTCTCTCTTCCTCAAAAAGGGAAACTATCATCTCTCTAGGGCCATACCTCTACGGTCACCCTCATCTATCGTAAATCACCTCTATTGCCAAAAGGAGGTAGTGCCTCTTCCACAGCTTGTCCCTGCCCATTTGCTTGTGCTGGTGCAGGTGTCCATGGGGATGAATGCCATGCTGACATGGGGAAGTTGCCCATCTGAATACCAATCGAGCAACCCCTTGGGTTTTCCCCCTAACTGGTTCCCGGTCCAGCTCACCCAAGACCTTACCTGGCCAGTGAAAGAGGCGAGCAGCAATGAGCAGCCACGACCAGCCATATCCCAGTGGTGGGCAACCACGACTTGGCCCTAAATCTGGATGAGGAGTGGACACCCCAGCACAAAAACGTCTGCTGGCCAATCTCTTCTCTTCCTCTCCTCCCTTTTCATAACTTTGCCTGTCTCCTCCTCTCCATATTTTTTAATCCATATGTCACTTCCCTCCTGCATAACCTGATCATTTCTCTCCATTTCCCTTGGTCTTCTCTACCTTCCCATTTTCATTACTTGTTCCACCACACCACAATTCTCCGCATTTTGCTAAAAATGACCATGTTGCCTTCTCTTCCTGGTACACATATGTTTCTCTTGTCCAGGCAAACACTCCTACATGTGAAGAGCAGCAAGAAGCCCAGGGGCCAAACCATCCAGACCTGTTGATACCTCATTTGCTGGAGGCTCCCTGTGGAGGTGGTCTCCACACACCTGCTGCATCTGCAGTTGTGCCTGGCACAGTCAGCCCCGGGAAAGGACCAGTGGGATGCTGCATATGATGGGCTGGCCCTAGAAGGATGCTGAGAACACACAGCACAGTGGTCCAGGAGAAGACCACGGAGTGATGTGGAGGGAAGGAATCAGGCCCCTCGCTTTTGGTTTCTGGTACCAAAGCCCCAGTTGTCATGGGTTTCACTGCTTTGAGACTGAGTCATTATTTTAGTGGGGTAATGAAGTCATGTGTAAATGTTAGATTTAGCTTTTGGCTGTCAGCTGTTCCCTCTTAAAAAAAATAAGGAGAAAGAGAGACAGAGAGGGTGAGGGGAGGGGTGAGAAAGAGAGAGAAGCTTTCTGGTGAAGGCTGGGTAATAAATTACAGGAGCAGCTCTCGGGCTGCCAATTTAACACCATAAATCAAGCCCTGGGTATTACCCAAGTGCTCCCTGCGGAGGGCTGTCGGGTCAGAACGACCACCTTTTCAAATACTGGAAATGAAATCTTCCTAAATGCTGACCAACTTCATCCCTGCCAGAAACAATAATTTATTGCCTTATTAAAGGGCAGGAATCAGAAGAGGACAGCAGAGAAGAGAAGGGGGGGGGGGGGGTCATTGCCATGGTCAGCCCCCAAGCTCTCAGCCCTCAAATGGACAGAGCAGCCCCCTTCTGTCACCCCATAGCCCGGCCCCAACGTGAGATGCCCCCACCATGGGTACCCTCCCACCTGCCATGCTGCAGGGGCAGTTAAGTTGGCGCCAGCCAGGGACTGATTCTGGTCTCCTCTTAAGTGATGGATTTAGGAGGTCACAGCCGAAGTCATAAACGATGGAGAAGGGAATTAAAAACAGTGACGGCTCCACACGGCTGCTTCCCTCTCTGGGGTGAGGAGAGGGGTAAGGAGGGGGACGGGTGTCTGCTGCCAGGGCACTTTCCAAGGGCTCCTGCACAAACTGGAGGCCTGGCAGTGATTGCAGGTGGGACTGGGCACCGACTTGCCTGGTTGCCAGCCCCAGCTCTGGAAGGACGTGCCCAGGAGCAGGGACACCTCCTGCTCTGCTCAGACCCAGGGTGCTCCTGCAGGGAAGGGACATCACTGTCCCCTGCTGACATCTGGCTCCCCACTGCGCAGGGGACAGCAATTTCTCACATTGATGGCTGCAGTGGGATGAGAACGCAGCCAAAGCCAGCAAAACCCTGCCCTAACGTGCCCCAGAGGAAGGTGCTGAAGGAGAAGGGACCAGCGCAGAGAAGCAATGACACCTGGGCTGGAGGGGAGGACAAGCTTCCCAGGACCACTGCAGGAGAGGGTGGCTGCCTGTCTGCTGTGTTCCCATATGGGGTGATTTTGTCATAAATTCAGATTTTTTCCACTCCACTGAGAACTGACCCGGGTCTGTCAGACCCTCTTCTGGGAGGATAATGAGTCCGGGACTCGATGGCCTCTTATCACAGCCTCCCATCGGTACATTGCATTCCCCCTCGGTACCAGAAGGCAGCTGCTCTCGAGATTCACTTCGTCTCCCGCGGCCGTCCCGGCTGCCTGCCTGGGTGACTTGCTCAAGGAAAGGAGAGGCTGCAAGCCCCAGGCTGATGCCACAACCTGACCCTGTTGCTCCTGGTAGTCACATGCAGGGGCACGGAAGGAAGATTTTAACCTAATTACTTCTCCTGCCTCCTCCTAAAAGCCAGGCTCTGTTTGCAGTGGTCACAAGAATTGTCCAAAAATACAATATGAGAAAATAATAGAGAAATCTCCCTGTTGCTGTATCAGAAAGCACTCTTGCTGCACAGATCCAGAGGTCTGAATGCACAGTAGCAATAAACCTTCACTGGTTTAGACAGATTCCTCTGTTTTGTTGGAACAAATTAACTCTGTGAGATTCACTTGGTGTCTGTAAGAGGAATGGGGGGGGAGCAGGAAAGGGGTTGTTGTTGCTAAAGTAGACGAGCAGGATGAAGCAAGCCAGGTGCCAAGATGCTGCTGACCACAGAAAGTCCTGGTTTAGGGCCACCTATGAGCTAAGTTTTTAATGTCTCCTTAATGTAAACCGTCTGGTTGGGACATCTGGCTGTCAGTGTGTCTTCTAGCAAGCAGCTGTTTGCAGTAACCTGTGGCTTTCATGGAAACTGGGCTCACGAGGACTCCAGTGTGATGTATTTATTACACGGAGGCAATCAACTTCCCTCTTGTCGCTCAGTTTTATGAGCGAACATTTACTGTGAATCTGAGGCTCATCTGATAAACATTTCAAGGTACGAAAATGAATGTCCCCCTGGGAAGGAGAACAGCCCGTCAATTAAAATCGTGTTACGAGATGGCCTCCCTTGGCAAATCCTCACTTGCCTCCCGCTACGTCAGTGCCTCCGTTTCTGTCCAAGCTCCCTGAGAAGCTGGGCTGGACGGCGGAGCTTCGCTCTTGTCGAGAGCCTGGCACCGGCTGCTGCGGCATTTATAGATGCTTCCCTTTGGCTGCAAGTCACGTATTTCTCAAGTACAGAACAGGGGCACACGAGCTCTGCAAGATCATCTGGCTCGGTGAGGACAACAGACAGCAGCCGAATTGACCACTGACTCCAGATGTAGCTTGGTATAGAGTGGAGCAATATGGGCAATTTAAATGTCACCTTGCAAATCTCACGTCTTGATGCAGGTATCAGGGTAGCTGACATCCTGCAATAAGTGTGTTGGATCTCAAGTGACAGGGGAAATGAGGCTGTGTAAGAAGAGGCTGATGGTCCCCAGGGGTTTACAGAGAGAGGAACAACTGAAAAGGACAAACAAGTCTGCAGTGTCATCAAAGGAGGAAGGTAGTGGGAAGGAAGAGTGGCTCCATGTCAGACGCTAATGAGCTACCGAAGAAATTACAACCAAGGTCATCTCTGTAGGAGGGCAAGCCCCAGGCCAGCTTAGATTTATGTCCAGGATGGGGGAAAGCTGCTGTGAAGTGCTGTCATCCTGGTATTATGGACAGATCCTCAGTCATGTCCAACAAGCAGATAGCAGTGGAGGGGAGAGAAGAAAAATCTTTTCCAGGTATTCATGGACTGCCGGACCCCATTCCTCCATCCTTCTCTGCTTCAGTTTGTCAGAGAACGTCTTAGACGAGGATGCTGGAAGAACAGTGTCTATGAAGGCTTCAAAGCAGGTCAAAGCTATTTGAATCCTGTAAGAGTTCTCAAGATGTCCAGAGGGATATGGCTACTTCCACACATTTCTTGCTAAGTGTTTCCCAAGGGGCTACGTCTAGCATGAAGCTGTACAGAGGTAACAGATGAGGCACTCCGCACTCGCGGGCATCCTTGCATGGTGTCAGGGGAAAAAAAGGTCTGAAATTTAGGCGGACCTTTCTAGTGTCTACATCAATGAGCTGAATTATTGTTTTGGGAGAGAGGGAAGGTGGAAAAGGAAATGGAAATATTTACATTTGTACAGCAACTATATTCCACTGTGAGGATAAAGATATGTCAGGTCAAGCAGACAGAGAAATAAATAGAAGGAAATGTCCACAAAACACACCATTTAGTACAGCCAAGTTTACTACATAGAGATAGCTCAATTGTTGACCCCCTCTGACAATATCAAACAGTAAATCTACAGACAAAAGTAATAATCTGTTTGCCAGCACCTCAGCTCTGCCCTTCCAGGGGCTCAGAACCACTTTCACAGACAAATAATCCCCCTGCAGCTGGTTGTTGGCATTTTCCCACACGTTCCCAACCACAGGAGGAGGTGGAAGGTGCTTGAAGCCGCAGCTGGGGTGAGTGGTCCTCCCCTCTACTGTCTGTGCGGAATATTGTCCAGGTGTGGAGGGAGCCAGTACAAAAGCAGGATGACAGAACGGATCTGTCCTTGGTGCAGAATCCGTCCTGCTACTGGTGGACAGATCGGGAGGTCACACCACATTCCTTGACACAGATGGGCTCCACCAAAGAATACCCAGGAGGGATTCTGCTGCTCCTCATTGCCTGGCTATTTGATATGCACAAATACTACAACATAAGAATGCGCTTGCCCTGTGTTCCTCAAATATCTCCATGGGCTGTTGCTGCCTCCCAATTGCAGCTCTGGATACATAATGCCTGTACACACCACCCTTAACACATCCGTACCTGCTGCGTTTTCGCTTCATTCCCTCCATCACCCCTTCCAGCCACCCATTCTGCAATTAACCTGGGCATCTTTGAACCCTAGGGGAGCCATGGTCTCATCCACCATCATTTTAAAGCTGCAGATTGGAGTCCTGGTTTACACACAGCCCATTCACTCTGTCCCAGGCCTGATTTACACCCTCTGGTGCCCCCACAGCGTTCCCAGTGCACTCAGCTCCTCCCCTGCAGTATCGCCCAGTTCAGGCTGGTTTCCCACTCAGCTGCTAAATGTCCCGTGAGCAGCCCCCAGGGATGGTAGGACAGCTTGGTCAACACCTCTCTTTGGTGAACACCAGAAGGGGACTTCTCTCAGCTATGAGGAGAAGGCAAAGAGGGGCACATCCAGGGAGGATGTGGGGCAAGGACAGGTACCTGGGCCCCAGCTCATCCTCACTGCGCCAGACGAAGTCTCCGAACTTCTCGTAGTGGGAGTTGTAGTGGTGCTGGACTCGGAAAAGCATGGAAGCAGAGACCTCCATCAGCGTGTTATAGGCTGTCTGCTGCTCCTTCCCACTGGTGTAGCCGTTGTAGAGGTTGTAGATTTTGTCAGCTATCTCTGGAAAGGACCAGAGGGACGGGATTTAGTGAACAGAGAGGAGAGGGACAAGCAGAGCCCTTGGCAAGTTTGGCAGGAGCAGCCGGTGCCTGGGACAGCTGCAAGTCCCCTGGGGGCTGCCTGCAGCCCCATTTGGCAACCTGGACGGAGAGCATCTTACAATGCCTCAGGCTGCTCCTGCAGCGAGTGCCCTGCACGCGTGGGGCAGCCCCAAACACTCCAGCAAAACGCCACGGAGGAATGGGAGAAGGAGACAAAGAGGGCCGCCAGCACAGGCAGAGGCAGCCTCATCCTGCCCGTTAGGGCAGACAAGCTCTTCCCCGGTTCACCCAAACAAGAGCAACTGCACAGCTATGATGCTGAAGGATAGGAAGAATATGATGCTGTTGCTAACATGATGGTACTTCAGCCAGAAATGCCATGCATCATTGTTGTGGGTATCTACTACAGCAGCTCGATCTATTAAACAAGAGGGTGCACTTTCTGCTGTAGAAAAGGATCACTTTTTTGGAAATGAAAAATGCACAAAAACCCATTTCCTTCCTTTTCTTTAGTCTCCCATTTGCTTGTTTTTCTGGAAACGCTTATCAATAACACTAAACAAAGCATTAATCAAAACTTTCTTTCATGTGCTTTACAAAATAGAAAGAAAGAAAGGAAACAGGTAACGTGCCTTTTATTTAGGTGAACTTTTTAAAATTTAAAAGCAGGAAAACACTCTGTGAAGATGGGAATGAGAGGGGAGAACAAATGGGATTGGTTTCAAAACTGGAAAATGCAACTGTGCAAGTGGTCGGTGTTTCCATTTCAGGACCAAACCAGCGGCCACCGACGTCCTTTTGAACTCCCGAAGCCGGCCGTGCCCCCATCCCAGCCCTGGCTGTCCCTCTCGCTTTTGCAGGAAGCGATCGCCCTCTTCCAGGGGACAAGTGCTAGCGGCTTCCGCGGCCGTGCGACGGGACAGATGCAGTGGCACTGCGCTGCACAGGGCCATGGAGCCACCAGCTCCACGAGGAGACTGGAGGGCGTTGCAGGAGTACAGTGGATACCGGAAAAGCAAAATTAACAGGAAATGTCTTCCGTCTTGGAAAACGAGGCGCCTGAACACTGACCTTCTGCCTTGCTGTCATCTACCAGCGGGCAGGCTGTCCTCAGGGTGACCGTGCTCAGCTCTGAGTGTCTCCCTCGCGTGTCCACTGCGTAGAGGGTGAATCTGGAAGGCAGGAAGGAAAAAGAAACATCTTTATCCCCCAGTCCAACACCACCAGGTTGTTATGAGAACTGGCCTTCACAAGAGAAGGGAAAAATGTGGTCCAGGCTCCCATCAGTCACTTTTGGCATCTCAAGGAGACGTGAGATGGTCTCGGACTTAGAACGCAAAGCACCCAGAGAGAGAAGCCAGGGCCACGGGGACAGGTCACAGCATCCCCACACAGCCAGGGAGAGCTCGATGGGGCTGCACGCTGCTGCTGTGTGCCTGGGAAAGGATGCAAATACATCCGGGGTGCTCTGCCACACACCAATGCAAACTCGGCAATGCTGCGGTGTTTGCACCTCCTTGCAGCAGGGCAGTAATTCCTGCTTTAAGCAGGCTCTGTGCTGACAAGCGACAGCTCGTACATGTCCTGTGAACGGCCCTTGAGGTTGTTTTCTCCCTCATTTCCTCACCAGGGTGGGGCTGGTAAAAGGGTGGGAATGATAATTTCACGCTTGAAGTTAATGGAGAGCATCTGACAGTAAAATATGGCTTTTGTGCCGGATGAAACATTGAATAAACAGGCTGTGGCTGCATGGGACGTCCTGGGATGCTGAGCTCAGAGTCCTGGTCAGAATATTAAAGCTCCAAAACGAGAGTGCTTCTTTGCAGCAGGGGCAATAATATTCCATCCACTCTCCCAAAAGGCATCAGTTCATATCTATTAACTCCGAGCCAGGCATGGAAACTCAAGCTGGCTTTGACAAAGTGCAGGAGCTGGCATGAACCCCTCGGAGGGCTGAGATGTTTGGTGGTGGGGTACCCACGTCCCGAGAAATAACACACCCCGCTCCTTATCCTAAGGTAAAACTGAGCAGCTCTTGCAAGTGAGTGCAGAGAGTACCATAAAGGCAGCTGAAGCTTAAATGGGATTGAGACCCCAAGGCATGTTTACTTAAGAATGGTCCTAACTCCTCAGCATCCTTAGTGGGGACAGAAGCAATACTTCCCCCTTCCTTACACCCCCCCAACCCCTGCTCCTCCCAGTCGGCCCTGCACACCCCACAGGCAGCTGATAAGAGCTGATGTTGGCACAGTAGCAATTCCCAGCACAGGACACACTCTAACTGAGCAATTGGCATTAGTTCCTTAACAATACTTGCTGACTGAAAGGACGCCAGCAGACTGCCAAGGAACCCGCTTGCGTGTAGGGACAACTCCCATTTTCACAAAGCCGGGGCGGGCAGGAGATGCACATGTTGAGCTCGTCCAAGGAGATGCTATTTAATTCTTTGGCATGACATCATTTTCCATAATTTACGAGGAACGCTGCTCAGAGTGGGAGCATCTCAGGAAGGATGTCCGCACTGTGCAACTTCACAAGTACCACACACAGGCTGTTCTCCCGCTATAATTAAGGGACAGCAGCAGAGCAATAGGGTAATTCGAATTCAGGGCAGGAGGGTTACTGCAGGGCTCTGCATCCCAGCCCGCAGGAGCTGCCTTCCCTCCTCACCGGTCAAGAGATGAGGGGTTCAAGGTGAGGAAGGAGCCTCCTGCTGGCAGCAGGGAAGGTCTCTGCTGTTATGCAGCATGAATCTCCTCTCTCCAGGTCCAGAAAGCAACAGCAATAGGGGCACCTGATGTTGAGTGGGGGACCCCAGCCCCAGATCACCCAGGAGTCCTGCAGCCCATCCAGGCACTACCAGCAGGCAACGCTCCTCTTGCTCATCAGCATGACTATGGCAAGCAGTGAGGGGACTCACGAGTGGGTTTCTGCTGTGAGCTGATCTCCGTGATCTCTGTCCCCATCCTGGGGTCACTTGCTTCGCTGTGTTTTTTGTGTTTTCTTTTGCAAATGTGTGAGCACAGCTAATGTGCAACCTCTGCTCTGCCCATAGCAGCTCAGTCAGTAAGGCTCCATTAGCTCGGAGGTAATCAGTGCCAGAGCACTTCCCTCAAAAACAGCAGACTTTTATCAAAACAATTGTAATAGTTGGCAATTAGTGCCCACATCACCTATTCCATCGCCAGTGGGGTCAGGAGGGAGCATCTCTGCTTGGCAGGGTGTTAAAGCGTATCCTCCCCTCTGGCTGATGTTAAAGACCCACGATAGACCTTTGACTGTGCTTTTGCCCTCTGCCAACATGAACAGAAACAAAGCCACTCAGCTGCCAAGAACAAGAGCGTCTGTAATGGTCAGGGCTGGGTTAAAAAACAGATCAACAAGCAAGCCCTTCATTTCATCATTTTCTCAGATAAGATTAAAAAACAAATTAGAGCCTAAATGGAAAAACATCAGAAGCAAAGTGATTTTGATCTGATCAAAAAAGAATGCTTTACCTCACCTGAAACCAGTACTCTTTCAAAGACCTTAGAGGAAAGGTTTTTCTTCCCATTCTCTCTGAAGGAGAGATGTTTTGGAATCAGCACCAATAAATTCAGCTTTGGTGGAAGCTGGCAGCCCCAGCAGTAAGCAGCCCTCTGCCCCTCTCCAGCTCCTTCCAGCGAGTGATCTCAGAGGGTTTTAACATTAATTATGGTCCAAAGGATCACCCTAAAGCATAGTAGTATTAACAGCTCTGTTTTATTGATGGTAAATAGAGACATATGGGGTGAAGCATCTTGCCCAGGAGAGCCTTAGTGACATGGACAGTCTGCAAACACAGGAGACGATGGTTTCCAATCTCGTTCTCAAACCACTTGACCACCCAGCCTCTCTGCAGCAAAACACTTTTAGAGACAGTTAATGGTACTGCGCAGAGTGCTGGGGGTTATTTTTTCCCTTTATTCCCGGAAACAGACACGAGAAGAGAGTGCAAAGATCTGCAGCTCGGCACAAACCCTGCATTAACAGGCGGCTCCTGCTCACCGCGTCCGAGGGAAACCTCTGGCAGATGAGGGCAAAGCAGGGACAGGACCAGCCTGGGACCCAGAGGGCACGAAGAGGGTGGGCAGCTGGTGGGAGGAGAGGGACCACCGCTGCCCGGGAGGGATGGGAAATACAGGGAAACTGGAGTGAGCATAATGGAGGGAGGTACACGGCCCGCAGCTGGTTGGAGCCCAGCTCCGCAACGTGTGTGCTAGGCTACGTGGATGTCCTCCCGCCACACACATACAGCACTGTGGGCCAAGAGCCAGAACAGGCAACATCTCCACTGACAGTGATGGAGCTGCACCTGATGATACCAATGCTGGTGCTTTAGAGAACTTGTAAGAAAAAATGAGGCCAAAGAGTGGTGGTTCTGAGTGTTTTGCCCAAGGCAGAGGATAGCTGAGGTGAAGCCAAAGCCAGAAACCAAAAGGTCCCAGACCCTCACTCGTTGCATGATACCACGTTGGACAACCTGGAATTCCATACGGGAGCTATGACCTGGCAGAGCCTCCTCCATAACCTGGAGGTGTTTTGTGTAGCAATAGACCTTCCCCGCGATGCTTTCTTGTCTTCTCCCTCTGTTTTCCAAAGGAGCTGGGGGCTACCTGCTGCTGTCTCATAGCTGATCGTCCTTTTCACCAATGCCCTCAGTAAGATCATACATGAATACTGCCTTTAGGGAAATACTAAAATGTATCTTGCCCAAAGAGGTTCCAAAGAGTACTTCACCACTGGAAGCACATCCACTCTTGGCAGAGAGCAGCCCCTCCATGCCTGGAAACGCAGCCACCTCTGCAGCAAAACAGCACATAAAGTCCTATAAAATAATGCTGCTTAAATGTTTACTACCATATTGAAACCTATTGGGACCAGAAGGAACTTTTAGAGATAGAAAGAAAGCAATTAACATGTGGCCTCATGAAATGTCAGCAACACCTTCCTTGTAGATATCCCACCCAAAGTTGGCTAAAGCCTGGATTTTATCACTAGGTTCAAGATACTTCCTGGGGTGGGGGGAGAGAAAGCAGGGGGGTTTAAAGCTTTAGTTCCTGTAATCCAATGATTGTGGAAGAGAGTCAATTGCACTCAAAAAAAAAAAAAAAAAAGAACAATATGTTTCTAGTCTTTCTCAATGCAGAGAAAAAAATGAAAATACAAAATTCTAAAGGCAAAAAACCGCAAGGCTGAGAATGAAACCCCAGAACGTATTATTTATTTATAGACAACAATGCCGGCTCATGATTTTTTAACTCCATCTCATGATGCTCATGATGTTTGAGTGCTTTACTCATGATCCTTATTTGTGGGAAGGGAGATAAGGACTTCTGTGTCTGACCTTCCTTAGCTTGGTGGCTGATTTCTTTACATGCTACAGAGATATCATAGGCATTTCTGTTCTGTCTTGTGAACTGCTCTTCCTGAAGTATTTGGGCTCATGCAGCTGGTCAATGGGATGCTGCACCAGAAATGAGCTGCCTGGGCTGCAGAGAAAAGCGTCCAATAAGGAGTCCAATAAGCAAACCTGCATCTGCCAAAAACCTGTGCGAAGTAACCGAGTGCCTGCGAGCAGCTGGCTGCACACAAGCGCAACATCTGCACAGCAAACCCGGCTGTGCTAAGGGGTCCCCTGCACCACATAAATGGGGCACAGGGCAGAGACACTGCCCCAGCTGCTCCAGAGCCCAGTGCCACGCAGAAGTACGGTCTCATGCTTTCCAAAGTGGTGCAACCCCGACGTGCTCTCGCCAGTAGGGCTTGGCATGAGCTTGGCTGATAAGCCTGGGCTCGGTGCCTCGCTCCTGCAGCCCCGGGGCTCTGCTTTTCTGCCAGCTCCAGGGCAGACCTTTGCAGCATGGGTACCACCACCCGTGATGCTGAGCGTGAAAATGCAGTTCCTGGCCTGGCTGGGGTCACACACGTCCTGTTGTCACCTCTCCAGGCAGTCACAGCTCATCTGTGCTGCCTGCACAGCCTGGGATCTCCGGGCTCGCATGCAACCAGCGCCGCGTGGCTGAGGCTGGTCCTGCGAGCTGACACAAACACATCACGCCCCTGCTCTGCCAGCCCTTCTCCCTTCCCGATCCAGCTGAAAAACAATTTGATGGCCTCTGTTTAAAAGCCCCTGGTGGAGCAGCTCCTGGCAATCCCTGCCTGCTCCCAGCCACTCCATGACCCCAGCATGGTCAGCGGGACCCCACCAGCAAAGCACGGGCTGTGCCTGCACCTGAGCGCGCGCGCAGGATGGAGCACCAATAAATTCATGCCTCCAGCCTCCCTGAAAGGCTGCTGCACCCCCAGCCGCATGCCGCGGGGAGTGCATGGCCCTGGCCCAGCCATGGGGCTGCTGGGTGCCCACCCACCCCTATCCCCATGCTGTGGGTGCCCAGACGTGGCAGGAGGGAGTTGAGCGTCCCAGCAACTCTCACGGATGGGCATGGAGCAGGAGCAGGGCTTGCCTGCCAGCGGCTGTCTGGGCAAGCACGAAAAGGGGGGTGTTCAGTGCAAGCGTTCCCAATTCAGAAACCATTATAATTTAAAAAACAATCAAACCAAATAAAAAGCAGCCCATCCACAGGAATGCACTTTAGCTTTTGGCAACTCTGTGATTCAAGATAATTAAGAAAGGTAAATGACAGCAACCCCTCCGGTCTCTGCAGCAAATAGGAAGCTCACAATGAGAAGGGAGGGCTTCTTCGGAAGGAGAAGATATCTCTGTCCATCTGCTCGGCCTCCATTTCAGGCTGATTGGTAGTGCTGTGCCCGTGTTTGTAGTGCCAGTTACGAGGGTGGGCTTGTACCCCAGCTTGGGGTACCAGAGGCCCCGCAGCTTGGGGTTTGGGCTATGCTTTACAAGGCAGTGGACGTTCCCTTGCTGTCTCCCTGGGGTTGGCATGGTCACAAATATTACAGCAATCAGATGACACCACTAGGGCATTTGAAGGCTGGCAGGAACGAGGGGCTGCGCTGAGCTGGTGCACGGGGGACTTCTCATAGTGGAAGAGGAGCTGCTGAGCACCAACATGCTCCCATCACCCAGCGGCTCGCTGCTCATGGAGCACACCCCTTCCACAAAAGGACTGACATATCCTTTGCACTACCATCATTTTTGGCTTTGCCTTTCCACTGCGCCTATACTGCAATAAGGAAACAGTGGATCTTGAAAAAATATTTTTTAGAAAGCTCCCCTCACATTTCCACCACCCAAGAAAAGCACCTTTTATAACTGGGCTTCTTTCAGCCATCTGTGACAAGTGACCCTTCTCCCATCAGTGTGATGAAGAACAGGTTAGCAGCACCGCAGGAGCCACGTCAGGGTATTGGAGCTTTGCCGTCCTGTGCACACACGAGCCTGTCAGTAAACTGTTCTCACAATTCACACCTCTTTTTTTTCCAGGACAGCAAATGCTGTGAGACTAATAGTTATCCTTCAACAGATGCCTCCCAACAATAACGGAGTGCGGTTGTCAGATGGAGGGAAATAAATGTACCTTCCACAGTGTGCTTCAGGTGTCAGATGCTTTTTGGAAGCGCATAAAACAGCGTCCATCAAATACTGCCGGCAGAAGGAAGACAACAGGCTGCTCTATGGGGTAGGATTCTGCTTGCTGAAGGAGACCTCTGGAGAAGGGCAGACCTGGTTTCTGAGATAGTGAGGGCTGGCGAGCATGCCTGTATTCAAGGTTGGTACCCAGGTAGCACAGGGACCAGTGAATGACCTCTGCTGGAGTCCTTTCAGCTCGAGTGCCAAGGAACAGCAAAATGCTGCTATATGACTGGGCACTGAAACACCGTCTCCGCAGGGCACCAGGTCAGCACACTGTGCTGCTCTGTGTCCCCTAGACTTGCCCTCTGTCTCAGCTGTAAGGCAATGGGCAGCCAAAAGCTGCAGAGAGCAAGGGGTGAGCACTTGTCCCTGTGGCTCCCGCTGCACCGAGTGGCAGAGCCAGCACACCTGAGCTGGGTTACCTTCACTGTGCTCGCGTCCCTTACTGTGTTTCATCAACCTCTTCTCATTTCAGACCCCTGTTGAACACAATCCAAACAAAAGGATGAAAGGGAAAGAAAGAAATGAATTAAAAATCCCATCCAGGCTACTGCCCGGATCCACCGCCTCACTGCTACAGAAATCCATGGTAGGACTTGCACTGCAGCTGCAATGTCTCAATTTCCCCAGATGTCTCTAGAAACCCTGTCAATAGCCCCCCCAGCACAGCAATTCCCAGCACCGCAGTGGCTGTGAAAGAAGGCCTTGATACATGGCCACCTCCTGTTCCCTGGAGTCCTGCTCCTGAATGCGACCTGTGTTGGAGGGCCAATATCCCACAAGGCGCTCCTTTGCCATCTGTACACCTTGCGAGAGGCAGTGCCAAGAATTCCGCGGGTGAAAACGCGTCTCTCTGCAACCAAGGGAAAAATGCCAGCTGGTTCCAGCAGGGCAGAGGTTTTACCCAGAAGGCGCAGCGCTGTCACTGCAGCCTCGCGGGTCACTGCGTCCCCACGGTGCCATCACCAGCCCGAGGCTGAGAGCACCCACAGTGCCTGCTGACCCCCCTGCCTTTTTTTCTTGCAGGCTTCTCCTCCTGTGGCACCCCTCTCCTTGCAGCCACTGCAAGTAGCAGATAATTGCTTGCGATGCGGTTTCTATTTCCCCAGTGTGTGGCTCACGCTTGGAGCAGCTTTACACCACTAACCGAGGCAGAGCAGAGCAAGCACCCATAGACAGAGGGGCTGCTGCACAGGACAAAGCTGCCGTTGGGGACAAAACGTGGATGAGAGAACAGCTCCTTGGCATTGCAGGACAGTGCATCCAAAAAAGCAGCCCTGACATGAGATAACATTAACGCAGCCTACGTCACAACCCTGGGACTTTTGCTCCTATGCTTCATGCCAAGGATGAGGGGGTCTTGGTCTTTTATTAGCTTGAAGCTGCCCGGCAGACCCACAGTGATAGCTCCCAAATTTTGGGATGGGACGATGGCAGAAAAATCAGGATCGTTGTGGGATTATCATCTTTGGAGAAGAGGGAGAGGGGGTATTTGGGGTCCGTATTTCTTGGCAGTTGTGTCCTTGCTTTCGTTCTGCTGGTTGTGAGGATGAGGATTAGCAGATGTGCTCCTAGAGGCAATGCAGCAAGAACTGGACTGGCTCTTCATAACCTCGCTGCCTGTCCCACGGCTTGGGGCAAGGTGTTCCCCACTCCACTTGGCAAGGTCACAGAAGGTCCCAGCTCACCCAGGAGGTGAATCTCAGTGTCCTCTGGTGGAAGGAAGGACCAGAAGGAGGTGGAGCTCACCACTACAGCTGGTGCTTTTGTCTCTAGTGAAGAAAAGCAGCTCGTATTGGTCTGTCAAGTGCCAGAGTCCCTGTTCTGCTGCGACTCACCAGGAGATCCCAAACAAAGCCCTTGGACAAAGGTCAAGCGAGTCGCCTCCGATTCCCCGTGCTGCTGGAACGATTCCCCCCCACGGCTCGGATGGGAGCCCCAGGCTGCAAACCGCAGGGGCTTGCCCTGCTCCGGCTGCAGAGCGTCAGCAAGAGCTGCTGATGGAAGCGAGCTGTCCTGGGAGGCTTTCCCCAGGCTCTGCATCCCCCACGGCTGCAACCCTCAGCTCCTGCCACAGCCTTCACACTGACCCCACGATGCCCATCACTCCAGCTCTCCACCGTACCTCGGCACCCCAATCTCTCGGCTGTTGGGACCCCCTTGGAGCACCCGCGTCCTCTCTCCCTCCGGCTGCAATGCCTTCTGCTCTCCCTGCAGCCTCTGCCCTGTCCCTGAGGTCTGGGACAAGCCTGCCCCTCTTCCCTGAGCCACAGACACCCTGAAGCCTCCAGCCCTGGCTCCACAAAGGTTACGTGTTTAGGGGTAAGTCATTACTCTGAGGTTTTGCTCATCTTCGCACAAGTCTGCGGCTGGGTGGGTTTCAGCTTCACTGAAAGCATTAGCACGCAAGTCCTGCGTGCCAGGTGGGCCTCCAGGGAGACACATCACTTTGGGTACCTTCCTGCACCTTGGGCTATCCTGGGACCACTGCCCTCCTCCTCTGAGCAGGGCTGCAGCTGCAGGAGATGAGAAGGCTGCTCAGAAGGAGAGGTAGAATAAATCAAACTCTTCCTCCCATTGTGCCAGGGAGAAAGGAGAGAGAAGAAAGGCCCTGGACCCCTGTGGCGAGCTCCACAATGGAAATGTTCGCAGCTAACCATACCAGCCACTTAACCTACAAACGGTCTGCAAAGCTTGGCCATGGCCGGCCCTAGGGAGGTGGGGGGAGAGGAAGGTTGTGACCCTTGGCAAATTGGGAAACATTTGCCCCTCCCAACCTCACAGTCATTCTAAACAAGAACCAGACACTCCACAGTTTGCTATCCCAGGAGTTCCCCTTGGTGGGGCTTGTTCTCATCCTCCTGGGGGCTTGGCTTCCATCTGGACTGCTGGTTGAAATCCAGCCCAGACTGGTAGCGACTTCAAAAGACAGTGTCATCTGAGGAGTAGTGGGTGGTCTATGTCAAACCAGTTGATGGCTCTCTGTTCTTATATAAGCCACCACAATAGGGCCTCCTGGTCGGGAGCTGGAGAAGAAAGGCAATGGGCTGCACCGACCGCAGGGAGTGGAGTCTCCCTCGGCCCCAGGGTGGTCGGTCCAGCGCAGGGCGCATCACCTTTGGTCGGCACGGGGAGGCTCCATGCCCCCTACCAGCAGAGACCATCTCCGTTGGCTTTGTCCTCTGGCACCGCCTGCCAGCCCTGGCTTCACCCTCCATGTAAAACAAAGCAAACCCGAGCCTGCCAACAATAAAAGCACACAATGGGACGGCTTGGAGGCGGGGGATGCCTCTGCTTGCCTCGCTAGCAAAATCCAAGGCAGGAGCCAAATGTGCTGGCCTCCAAGCGAGAAGCAGACATACCCTGTGCTAATCTGCAAGGGCGGTATGGGCAGCGGGCGGGTCCTTGCAACGTGCCCACCTTGCTGCAAACCCACCCGGCGGGGGCCGTGCACGCCAGCGAGCCCTGGTAGGAAGATGCCAGCCAGGTCCCTGGTCACTGCTGCCCGCTGGCCTCTGCCCCGTGTTCCCAGCTGGAAGGGGGACGTGGTGAGCGGCTGGCAGCGGGTGGGAGGTTCTCACAGCTCTGGCAGGGACAGGGCAGGGAGGGGGGGGAGTGGTGGGAGAGAAACAAATAATAAAAACAAAATCCCAGTAAGCACGTTAGAATTCGTTTGAAGTGCAGGGGAGCTTCCAGGCAGGGTTATGTACATCTCCCAGCCCGGCGTGAATTACACATTCCTTGCAAAAAAAGGAATCTTCCCCGATTTGAAGTAGAACAGATGTTTTGGGTTTTTCTCCCNTGATGGCTATATGGCCGAGCAGTCCTAAGACCAAGCCCTGCTACCCCCAGCTGGCCTCCGAGGGGCCGGACACCCGCTCCCGTGCACGACGGAGCCACTGCACTCTTGCGGCACAGCACGGGATGGGTTGGCGAGTGCCTGGAGGTGCTGCTCTGGAGGCATCTCTCCTGCGGGCTTCTTCTCTTGCTTTTCACTCTGGGAGCAAGGATTGCGGCTCCCAGCAGCTTTTCTGAGCTAACACATGGGTCTTCCATCCCTGCTCCACCAGCCGAGGTGAGGGCTCCAGCACTTCTTCCATCAACCACAAGTCCAGGGGACTTGCCTGTGCCCCCCACACCCTAGCACCACACCTCACCCCAGCTGTGATCTCTCCTAAGAGCATTGTTTGAGAGGGGCAGCCTGGCTGATGCCCATGAACAGCAAGGACAATGGGAGGGAAGCACAGAAGCCGTGATGCTCTCACATCCCCAAGTGCAGCCCAGCACAGGGGACGGAGTTTCTCTCTTGGTTTGAGCACTGTGTCATCTCAGCCAAGTCACTTTGCCCCTATTTTTATCCCATTTTTTTCACCCAGGAAAGTCATTCAGGGAAGGAACTTCCTTTTCCCAGGGGGATGCCCAGCACCAAGCGCAATGGGGGCTTCTGAGCGCTGGCTGATGCTGTGAACTACCAGTGCAGCCGAGCCCTTGAATTTATACTTGCAATAATAACTCACGGCCAGCAGCAAACCCATCCAGCTCCCCCATCTTTCCCTTTTTCTTTCTTCTCCTTTTTCTTTCAGATCCTGTTGTTATTTCTCAGTGCTTCGTTGGTGGCAGGGTGGGAACGTTTTCTGTGACACATTCACGTACCATTGGGACTCACTCCCATTCCCGTCTGGTACATGCGATTGCACAAGAGAGAGAAACAAACGGGGATGAGGAAATGCATGTTTATGAGAGGCAGTGCTGTCATCGTGAGCAAGGGACCCCCCACAAGAGAGCCGGCCTGGGAGCCGGTTGAGAGTTTCCATTCTCTCCTAACACTCCATTCATGCCTTGTTTCATACCTCCCCGGGGGCTGCGCGACTGGCCGCAGTCCCACAGCAAGGCGCGGGGCTCACCCCCCACGCACCGCCTTCTGCGAGATTTGCTGGGAGGGGGGAGAGAGATGTTGTTGTCTCATAAAGATAATGAATTGAGAAAGAGCAGCGCCCTTTGCTGTTGCGTGTGCTCCTTGTTCTCCTCCTGTGGCGGTGGAGCGGGTTCTCCCTGCAGCATCCTCCCTGCCCGCTCCCCTCGCTCCAGCCCTCCCCACGCATGGCTCTTCACTAGCGCCCACTGACGAGGCTCGTTCAGTGCACCGCGGCCACCGCGATGAGCAGCCTCCTGACCCGATTGGGAACCCTCTGTATAATCCAAACCACATTGCCGCCTGATCGGATACAGTCACCGGTAAATAACCTTGACTGCAGTGGTCTGGAAGAACAAGGGATCCTATATCAGCGCTATTAATGATTTAGGGCCGCGCATTGTTTGCAGATGTCACACAGAGGGCTCATCCCTTGCTAACCCCAGGCATCTGCCCCAGGACAGTCCCTGCTGAAGTCACCCGGGCTGGTCACCACTGCCCGAGGCTGGGAGCAGGGACAGCCGATCTCCTCCCGGCACGTGCTGCAGAGCTCCCAGCAACACGGCTGGGCTTGTGTTCCTCCCCCTACAAACAGGTGCGGTATGAACGAAAACAAAATAAATCAACCCTGCACGCATACTACAACCCACTTGGGTCCCTCTCCCTTCTGCTCCCGCACACTCCGCCGCCTGCCCCCCTTCTTCACACACCTCAATTTCATTATCTCTGATCTTGAGCTGCCTATTACATGCTTTTTGCCAACATAAATATTTAATCCCGGTGCATTGCACAGAAAAGCCCTCGTGGCGTTAATGTTTCAACTTGTGTTTCCACTTGGAAAACAATCCTGTGTTTGGCGGTGCAGCAGGTACACAGCAGAGGCAGAGCCAAAAGCTGGAGGTGGCCTGCAAGGGCTGGGGAGCCATTGGGGGGGGACATGAGGGGACGCCTTGATGCCATGGGGATGGGCTGTGCAGCAGCGGCTGTCGGCGGGTTTGTGTATGCAGTGGAGGAGCCATGGGGACTGCAAGGTGCTGCCCAGGGAGGTACTGGGGTACCCTACCAACACGGCGTGCAGCACAGGGCTGGACCGCAGCAGTATTTAGGCCGCTCTGTTCTCTGCAGTGCCCTTGGTTGCACTGATGTGGAAAGCCCTGCCTGAAGGGCTTGGTTTACCTGGCAGAGCATGGGCCTAAGCAGCCACGCAATCACACGCTGCTCCATGCATGCACGCACTTTCATCGAGCATCTCAAAATACACCTGCACACCCAGGAATTACTTAGAGAAGGATCCAGCTGTGACTTCACCTCAGACAGGCTACAGGAGAGTGGTCTTATGTGGCTGTTCGGTAGCTCTAAGGTACGTGTTCCTGCTGCTGGTATGGGAAAGATCCCAGCAAAAAGGTGTCCCAGTTGCAAGTCGATAAATGGTACGGACAGACGCACACACCAGTACTCATTGTCCATCTCCATGAACGTGGGTCCAGTGCTGATGGATGCCAAGACCCAAGGGGACACAACACTGCAAAATTGACACAAACCCTAACAAAACCCCCAGACACAGCGGGAAGAAGAAGAAAAGGGAGACAGGGTCACCCTGGTAGCACATCAGTTCGCCAGAGGCAGCCTGTCCCTCAGGCAAAGACACCACAGCCTGCAGCAGTGCCACAAAGGCTGGATTTATGGGATTACCCCCAGCTGTGCACTTGCTGCTCTCTGAAGGGCCAAGAGTTCCCTTCCAGATTGCAGGGCTCAGGAAAGACACGGACAGCAAACCCTCGCTGCCACCCAAGTGTTTGTCACCTTTGCCATCAACCTCCTGATCCACCTCCCCTCCTCACCTGCTGCTCCCGTTGGGCATGGTAGGGTCACTCTGGGCAGCTTCGGGTCCTCGCCAGTCCCCTCCGTATTGCCTTGATGGGCATGAGGCCAGCTGGGCAGGCAGGAGAGATGGTGGGGACGAAACAGAGTCCTTGTTTCTGTCTTGATCTACTTTATGGGCATAAAGTAGGGAGAGCAGCATTGATGTGACTCTTGGGCAGTATCCCAGACTTGCTCTGGGACTGCTAAAGTCCCAGACACAGGTTAATTGTGAGTTAAGATCACAATTAGGCAAGAAGGTGCTGTTATTAAGACAGCAATTTGCAGTGGAGAACAGGCTGCCCACGCCGGGGACACGCCTCAGTCCTTGGCTATGCACGACGGATGTTCCTGCAAGGAGGGAGGTGCGGCAAGGGCCAAGTGTACAATCTGCGGCAGCCGCAATGGCTTGAAATCCTTTCCTTTATGTCTTCGGTGCCAGGCTGAAGGGCACTGAAGAAGTGTTTTAGTTGGGGGTGCTTGCTCTGAGAGGTTCCTGAGGCAGCCTGAGGTGGGTCCTGCTTGTCATCTCCTGGAGAGCATGCGAGGCACACCCCAGCATCCCCTGCTCCACACGAGAAACTGGCACCGGCGAGCATAAAGCCTCCTGTGTGCGGGATACGCACTCCTCCCACACCCTGTCATAGAAAGGCTGGAAGACTGTGATGTTGCAATGACGAACACCAGACAGAAAGAAAATATGAAAGCATCCCAGCCCGGCGGCAGGCTCTTCTGTTTGGGGTTGTGCAACAAGATTAAGAGCTGAGGCTATTTCCATAACTGCAGGATGGTGGGAGATGCTCAGAAAGAAGGAGAAAACGATGCCAGGGGTTGGCATGCTGCAGGCGCAGCTCAGGTCCCTGCTCTGTGCTCTGCCCTAAGGCTTCCCCAGCAGAAACCAAGAGCTGAAAAGATGGAAGAAGAGCAACATACCCTGACTCAAGGGTCGAACATCCCAGAGGGTCTACAGCCCAATGGGTAAGCACAAAGCCTGCCTTGTTGAGCCAGCTGGCTGCCTAGCCAGCAGTCTCAGGCATTTGGGCAAACATCTACCAGTGACCTAGCACCAAGATCTCTGAATTTGGGCACCCTTCCTGCCAGGGCAGCAGGTCTCCACACGCAGCTCCATCAGCTCATCCAGTGAAGAGAGGACCTCTGGCCCACCACCCCCTCCAGCCATCATCCCCTGGATCAAAGAGCGACCCTAACCCCCAACTTCTTTTCTTAGAAACATTTAAATTATTACATCAGCTTTGGCTCTGAGGGCTTTCAGGGAAAGCCAGGGTATTTTCTTTCCCCTTTTCATAATAGAAACCATATTGCTGTATAATCAAATTTATTTCATTCCTGATGAGCAGAGAGAAGTGTGTGCATGTATGTGTGTGTATGTGTGGTGACCAGGAATGATGAGGGCATGTGTGTTGGGGGACATCACTCCAGAGGCACTCAAGGCAAATATATCTATCCTAGGCAGTACAAGGTGGCATCAGATTGGAGCACTAGGTAGCCAGGACATGCCAAGCTCAGATACCACAGTGAGGGGAGCAGCATAAAAAAATGGGAGAGAAAGCCAAGATTTAGCTGCTTAGCTGCAGAGGTGGCACCTACATGGTGAGGTGGGACTTCCATGCGTGGTGCTCCCTGCTGGAGCTATGGCCTGCCTTGGTTTCTTCTGAACTCCTCCCCATGTGGGGATTTTGGTCTTGTTCCCACAGGCCTACAGATATGTCTCAACAGAGCGGAAAAACCAGCACACGGATTACTGCTCAAAGGGAGCAGATGAAAAACATCCGCCTCCAGCCAACTTGGCTGCAGCAGGACAGATCCTGGATTAAGGGCTCTGTGCGAAGTGTGCGCGGCTGGCAGCTGCCCCATGCTGAGCTGTTGCCCTCATGAACCTCATCCTCACCTCCAGCTGTCACACTGGGCTTCTTAGCTTGGGCTGCAAGAGAGAGGAACAGTTTGGATACCGTGACAGGGAGACCATGCTGAAGTCATGCCAATACGCCCAAAGGAAAGAGAGATGCTCCAGTCAGTGTTCGTCTCCCCAAGCTCTCTGGCAACTGCTATTGAGGCAGCCTCCAGGAAACTTAGCAAAGGATGTAGCTCAGCTCTAATACCTCTCTTTTACAGGTAGGACAGCTCAGGAAGAGGCAGCTATTTTCAGGGTACTCACTAAACGTGTCTCCATTTTACACTGACCTACTCTGGTGCAAATTCAGCTGAAGTCAATGGGAGCCTTGAAGATGATGCTCCCAAAACAGAGGTGCCCAAATTCACTAGCTGTTTTTCCAAGCACAGGTTCTGCAGCAGAGACTTGGCCACCTGAGCACTAACAGAACTCGAGACAAGCAATGAGGGCTCTGAACCTGTGAAGCTGAGGGGTTTCGAATGTCTCAGCACATAAAACTGAAAAAGTTCCCAAAATGTGGGCTTTTTCCTGGATCCGGACAAATCTGCTTTTAAGCAAGAATTCAGCAGCAGCAGTTGCAGCTGAGGAATTGCAGGCCATGCCCTACCACACTCCTGCTCCATCATCTGAACCTAAGGCTCACTGAGGTCTACGGAAATAATACATCCCGTCACTGCAACGGGGTCTGGGTCAGGCCCCATAGTGGAAGACTGGACCAGCCTGGAAGTGCCCAGGTGCACTCAGCATCCTCAAAATTCCCTGTTAAAGAGCTGAAAAAAGGACAAGCTGAAGGAGAAAAATATAAGCAAACTTTTTTTAGAAGGGCAGGGGGGAACAATCCCCAAACCCAAGGAATAAGTTAAAGGTCACTTCAGATCTACCGGAAAGCAGCTGCGTTCAGCAACCTCCTGTGGAGGGGCTCCATCACCCGTGGAGCTCCCCTGCGATGAACACCCTGCAGCTGGGGAACAGCCTTGTCTGGTGGCCTTGAGGCATGAAGGGGTGGCAGAGCTGAAGGGGTTGCTGTCTGCTGATAAACTCCAGTGCGGCACAACCGAGAGATGGGTGCTTGCAGATGTAAGGCTCTGTGAAAGCTAAAGATTAAAAGAGAAGTATTTGTTTTTAAATAAATAGCAAAAAAAGAAAGAGAAAAGGAAAACAACAAAGTGCTCTCTGGGAGACAAGGCTGGTGAGGGTGCTGCTGTTGTTGTTACCACAAAACGATGGGGTGAGACGTGCTGCAGGTGTCCTCTGGAAAATGAAGGAAAAAAAAAATGTTCAGCCACTTTTATAGCCTGGCAGGCCATATATGAGATATATGCAAATTGCTGGTCTGAGCTGGGACAGATCTTGTGGGTAATGGCATCCAAAAGCCTCTAGAGCATGGAGGGAAAGATGGGTAGGTAGGATTAGTTTACGACTTTTTATTTGGATCAGCATCACCTTTTATGCCTAATGTCTCCAGCCTTTGGGACCTGGGGTCCCATCCAGAGCCTGCTTGAGCTGATTTACTCCACGGGATGCGGGTATGGCTCTAGCTTCAGATGGGACCTGTGGGTACAGTAGTATCTGAACACCTGGGCCTCAGAGGAGCTTGTCACATCCTTCTTGTGGCATATTTACGGGTACAGCCGAGCCACTTTTTGCCACTCCTAAGGCTGGAATTAGCCTATAAAATAACTTGAATTGTCTACAAATATCAGGCTGAGCTGCTACTGGGTGCAGGGAAGCAGTCACAGGAGAAGGCAGAAACCTCCCACCCAAGCACTGAAGTGCTGGCTAGCAATGAATAAGCACACACTGACAAAGCTGACCATCATTTATAGACACAGATGAAGCTGCCTGGGGTGTCCAAGAGCTACTTATCCACAAAACAGTGTGTGGTGAAGGAATAACCATGCTAACAGAGACCTGGGCAGGAAAACATCACCAGCACCATACCACGTACAGCGCCAGCTCCAATCCTGCTGCAGCCCAGCCCTGCCAGCCCGGGCTGGTGCCCCATCCAACACCCCCTTGCTCTCCTCTTGGCTTGGCAGAACAGGTGCAAAGCCACGGGACCACCAAGCGCGGCGTGCTGTCTCTAGCTCTTGCATAGCTACTTGGATCCCCCTGCATCACGCTTGCCCATAATTTAAATGCCAAGATCTGCATTGGCAGAACTTGTGTTGGGCTGCGCACACCCCAGCCGCCGGGACCCAGAGCTGCAGATGTGATGCTACACTGCCTCTTGGTGTTGGAGCCCCGGCGCTGCCCCCCGCATCACCAGCATCGCTCCCGCTAGGGCTGGAGGCGCAGTGGCAGGGCTTCATCTGCGTTCTGGCAGCAGAGGGGGAACTCCAGCTGGCGAAGTGGCATTGTCCGCTGCCTGTCACTGTGCAAACAAGTCCTCCTGCTGCCAGATTGGCTTTGCTCGGGGAAAAAAAACACAATGAGAGCAAGAACAAGAGGGAAGGGAGAGTGCAAGACACTGAATGGGTCCGCAGCATTTTCGAGGGCATGCCTGGACTTCCTTGATGTCATCTCTCAGGTATCTACTGCCCAGACCGCCCAAAGAAATTAGGAAGAGGACGCCCCCACTTCTGGGCAGGAAGTATTGCACAGCCCCTGAACCAAGAAGCAACTCTCTTAAGTGCTGTTCTGAAACGAGAGCTTAGGTGAAGTGTGAGTGAAGGCATCCCTCGACTCTCTGTTCAGCTCCAGCTCAAGAAAGAGCTTCAGGCACATCACATTGCTGTTCCCTGCCTCAGTTTCCCTACCTAGAAAATGATCAACAAGAACAAAACCACTTGTCCTTCTGCTGACCCATGGTCCCCTACAAGATAAAAGAAACACCCACTGCAAGTAGTGAAATCCTTGTGTCCTGGAAAGGGAGTGGGTTCAAATCCCAGTGCTGCTGTAACAATCAAATCAACATGGTCCTCAGCTTTCCAGCCTTCAGAAAAAAGATGTTCTGTAACATGGAAAACTGAAGAAGAAAACAGATGACTCCAGCACAGCAGCACAGTGCACCTTTTGGTAGCTTAGAGGCAAATTAAAGCCAGCAATATCTGTGCTGATATTTATATTGCATCTCTTGTACTTGCTCTGCCATTAGTCAATAAGACAAATCTTGGAACGATCTATGTTAGTGGCATTAGGTTTCTGCACACACACAGGTAAAAACAGTCCATAATTGTAAGGGTCAAGTAAATTTGTTATGTGGAAGAGGTGGAATTGCAAAGGTCCATTTGTCTACCAGCAGATGAACAGGCCAAACCCCTCCTCTCCACCCCACTACCATTTCCAGGAAGAATCCTCTATTTGCACACTCCCCCGGCTGCTATACCCTACCCAACCATCCGGCCGTGCCTCCTCCTCCTCCTTGCTCCCCCGCCACCCGCCTTCCTCCAGCCGCCCCAAAGGAGCAATGCAACTGGGCCTGGACCCAGCCAGGGTTGAGGCTCGGGTGCCAGGAGATTTCAGAACAAAACCACCAAGAATGTTATTTCAATCCGGATGTCCGGAGGAAAGGGTGGGGAGGAGCTGGCTGCAGGAGGCAACAAAGGCTGTTCTGTTTCTCTTTGTGGCACGAGGTAGGAGCAGAAGCAGAGGATTTGGGGAGGATAACTTGGCTTTTCCAGCAAAAAGGCGCAAGATGCTCATATGCTTGGCAGGTCCTAGGGAAGAAGGCTCCACTGAGGTCAGTGGAAAGATACCTCCTGATGCCAGATATGTCCCAGGTGGCTGGATACTGGTAGGAGACAGATCTGAAGGAGGATTCAGGCACGAACCCAGCTTTTAGAATGGCGATGGCAAACGGTCAGTACAGCAATACTGCAGTAGCACCTGGAGGCCCTGCTCTGAGTCACCCAGGCTGGGCTGTGTACAGAAATAGCGGGAGGCAGCTTATAACCTGAGCTTACAAACCAAGGGGACAGACAAACAGATGGAGATGAGTGAGACGAAGCGATCCACTTACATCACCCAGCGGAGCAAATGGCAAAGCTGGGAAGAGCCTCCTGCACCTTGACTGGCCACAATGAAAGCAAGAATGTCTTTCCCATGGCTTCCATATGTGTACACTTCTAGGTAGGGTGCTAATAAAAGAAGCTAATGTTGGAAACTTCAACAAGAGCCCAACATGCACAGGACTTCACTAATATTAACAGAAAGACTATCTCCTCCCTCTGCTGAGCCCCTGTCCTCCCCACACAGACCATCTTTCATAGGGCCAGTCCACCTCCACTGTACAGATCTGCACATAGCCCAGATGGGCCCAGAAAGCTCAGTGCTGGACTTACTTCAGCAAAAACAACCACACATCCAAGTCAGCATTTGGGCACCCTGGTTCTGAAGCAACCCTAAACCGCTGAGGAAGGAAGAGCCTGCAGTCAGAGGCTGGGATTTAGCAAACACTTGTTCAGCTCCTGACTTGCCTTGTTTGAGCTTCTGCAAGCCAGGAATGCCTGAGAAGGAACTACAGCCATACACTGCTCAACTTCAGGAAGCTGGAAAGCATGTCGAATAGAAGAGGTGGATTCAATGAAGCAGCACAGCTCCTGTGCACACAGGGGACTCAGCCAAGGGCTGTAACAGATGTGTTTTAACCCATACCACTGAGCTATTTGGGATCTGTCTCTGATTTCTCCAGTGCTCATTCATGTGTCTTCCTGATGGAAGACCAACAATAACAATTAGTATCATATAAGAAGCAGCGGACTGTTGCCAGCATTAGCAGACATTGGAGCACCAAAGGTTTCCATTCCACTTTTTATCCCAGCTATGCATAACGCAGAGGTCACTCAGCATTAATCAGCCTTGTTCTGAGCCAGTTCCTTTAGCACATTCAGCTCATTGAATTGCAATCGCCATCTCTCAGTGCTACAACAGGTTCCCAATATTCAACTAATTTGCCTCTTTCCCGAAGCTCACCAAAACCAGTATTTTCACTGTTAGGCAGTATATGATGACAGAGGCTAAGCCTGGCCATGCTGGTGGTGGCCTCCAGGCCCAACAGGCAGTGATACTGGCTGAACAGCATTTGGTGGGTCTTGGCTGCAGCCAGGAGCCTCGTGGCATTGTTCTGAGCTCTGACTAAATCCACTTCCATTCCACGGAAGGGCCTGACCTTCATCCCCTGGGAGAGTGTTTCCACCTCCCCCAACTCTCCTGAAACTCACTCTCCGAGAGCCTTTGGGCTGGTTCAGGATCACTCTGGGGAAACGCTATGTGGGCCAGCAAAGAGAAGGCAAATTTGAGGCTCCTTCTCAGCACATGAACACACTCCAAAGAAAGGCTCTGGAAGGGATCCTGATGACTTCCATATTATTTCCAGTAAATTTTGTTCTGATTCTTGGCACAAACACCGGAAATGAATAGGCTAGGTCAGGAATGTAAATAAACTGAAACATTGGGATTTAATCTAATCTATAATTATAGTATCTGTGGCACAGGGAAGAGGTTGGTGTATTTGCACTGCAGCTCCATAGAGGAGCTGGAGGGGGTTTTAATTTCCCTTTCCAAAATTTCCCTTTTTGGCTCCCAGTTCTTGGTGTATCCCCAAATATCTGAAAGAAACGTGCTGGGCTGGCAGAGCTGCTTTCAGGCAGCCGATCAGGTACAGCTCAGCAAAGAGGCATCCCCAGGCACTCAGGGAATGACAGGGTGAGAAGTAGAGATGGATGAGCTGGGCTGAAGGCTCAGGGAGGCTGTGGGATGCACAAGAGAAGCCCGTCTCAGCGGCTGGGTTTGTAGGGTGTTATGTAACGGTCCATGAGCTACGCAAAGGCAGTACTCCAGGCTGTATTTGACCTCCGAGACAAGCCAGAGCCCTTTCTCCTGGCTGGTATTTGGGGCTTGGTGCATCATGAGTTGCCTGTCACAGCACGACGCTCCCAAGCTCCCAAGCCATCGGTGTGATTGGCGTTAACCTCTGTCATGGCTTGCTGGCCCACACCAGCCAAGCACTGAACAGACACAGAGACACCTCTCCCTCTGCCTTCCTCACCCCATCCTCTTCCAGACCCACGTGGGCAGCAGCTTGGCAGACTGCCCCTGGTCCCGCTGAGCTCAGGGGATAAGAATCCCCCAGTCCTGTGAGGTGTTTTGCAAGGATTATAAGCCTTTTGTTTTTAAGAGCTTAAACCAAACTTGTCAGTCTTCGAAGACCATCAGCAGCGTCCCTGTGCATGTGCAAGTGCATTCACGTGATCGCAGCGTGGATCCCACGCATGGGCACCCACGCCTGACAGACTGTCAGGAGTGTCCATGCACGTACGCCAGCCAATGGAGTACATGCTGTTTGCTGAAATCAACTCCTTTCCTTCGGAAAACCCTCCGTGCAGGGACTGGCGTCTCAACCCCAACATACTACAGGCACGGGAAAGAGAAGGGCTCACAGGCAACATATTTTCATCAGACTGAAATTGCAAAAGACAAAGAAATTAGTTCTCCTTTTGTTAGTTTATGTATTGAAATTACAGAAGTCTCAAAAGCAGAAGAATCAATCAGACTGTTTATTTGCTTGTTTGTAGAGCATTTTTTGGTTTTGTTTTTCATGCTTAAGCCCAGCTTTGATCTCAGGCTGGCAATATGCCAAATGAGTGGCCAACAGCAGTGAAATTGCCGTAGGTACTAGAGAAGAAAAGGGACGGGACATCAGACACATTTACAAAGCAGAAGAGACTCCCATGATCTCACAGTCCCCCCTTCTCAGTTTGCGTGATACCCTCAGACTACTGAAGAAGCAAAAGCATTTGCTTTTGAAGAGCTCTGATACTGCAGGATCTGTGTGCTCACCTACCAGCCTAGAGAAAAGCACAGGTCCCTGCCGAGTTGCTATAATCAGGATTATACCAGCTCGGAGCCTTCCAACATAGCTATTTTTCCACAGAAACAAATGAAACAAGCAGAAGAAATTCAATTTAAGAAGTGACCCCATGCCCGTGTTTCTGTTGTTATGTCCGCGCGGGCTCAGAACAGAGTGTTAGCCTCACATTTCACTGTTCTGGCTTTCTTCATCCTGTGTCGCAACTGTATGGACATCTGAACAGAGGAATATTTAATGTGTGTACTTATGTATCTGAGAATGCGCAGATGCTAAGTAAACATGTGCCGGTTGGGTCCCAGGCTGGAGTAAATGTGTGTGTGCTGGATATGCGTGCATGAGCAGTAGCGTACGCGAACACGTTGAGCACAGGAGTTATCCTATGGTGTGCTGGCAGCAGCAGATGCTGAGCAAGGTGTGCGGTAGTGTCCGTGTGCACATTTTTTGGATGCCCAGGAGAGCAGATCCATGCCCCACGCATGGCAGCATGGCCGTGTGTCTGTACAAGTGCACGTAAGCGCGCACAGCCCTGCAAACGGCACGCCAAGCCCCGCTGAGCATTAGTTGATGGACAGAGCCAGTGCTGTGTGTCACCCCCATCCTGTCCCAGCTGACCTCCCTGTCCCTGCAGAAGCACTGGGTCCAAAGCTCCTTGGTGCCAGGGGACTGATGCCTGCTGGCTGCCTGCAGCAACAGCTCCCCATGGAGAGCTGCTGTCCCTCGCCCGGGGGTGCCTGCCAAGGGCAGGAGCTGCCCACAGCCACCCTGGGACACGGGGCATCGCTGACCTCTGCTTACCCCTGCCGTGGCGATGTGATGCAAGACTGTGAAGCAGAAGCCTGGCTTTGGCCAAAGGGACGACACAACCCCGGACAAAGCCTCACGCCTCCCACCCAAGTCTCTCCCAGCCCTTTACAGACATCAGGAATTAGATCACAGAGCCCCCGAAGAGACGGGTGAGTGCAATTATCCCTGCCCAGCAGATGGGGAAGATGATCTGGCAGCCCAGACTGCCAAACAGCCAGACCTTCTGGCATCCAGCTCTGTGCCTTCACCTCAGCAGCAGCCTCCCCATCAAACCCAGCGGCTCTTCCCACGCCCGGTACCCCGGCAGCCATAAGCTGAACTGCTGATAGCTCACAACCGACCGATTTTATGGATGGCGGGTCATTAGCAAGCTCTGCGGTTGTTCCAGGCTCTCCTTGGCACCTTTTCAGAGCAGCCCAGTTCCCAGTGATATTAATAATTATATTTGTGCATTATATATATTTAACAAGAAAACATTTAAAATGATTAAATGGCAAGAGGTATCACTTGGAGCCCACTTCTGGACACAGCCCTTCTCGAGAGATGCGTAACAAAGACTTCTCCATTTTTGGAGGCTGTCAACATACTTAACTGGGGGGGGTGGAGGGGGAGGCAAAGCGAAAGTATTAATCAAGATCTTAAAAAGTTCTCACTGACAGACCATTTGCCAGCTCTTGCTTTAACTGCTTTTGTGGTCCCATAAAAAGTTTCATTACTCACTACAAAATGTGTTTTAATTATTACAGTCGCTCTGACATTAAGCCCTGGGTGTTTCTCTCTTGCTTACTCTGTCTCTCCTTCATCTCCTTGCCTTCCACCCCCCCACCCCCCCCCCTTTCTTCTCTGACTCTCCTAACTCCTGCCATCCCCCACAGGACAGAGGATGCCATGGCTAGAGGGTGCATGGGAGGAAGAGGGGTCTGAAGATCTCAGCTCCCCATCCCCCTGCCCAATGGGAGATGGCTGCATGTCTCCTTTGGACCTAGGAGCAGAAGTGCTGCAGGGTGGGCAGCATCCCTCCCTATGTGCTTCTGCATTTTGGGGCCTCTGGGACAGAAAGCAAGACTCCTTGTCATCCCAAGGGCTGCTCTGGCTGCAGCAATGGGGGCAGGGAAGTAGGGGTGTGCTCAAATGCAGCATGCACCTGCTGAGCCTCCTCTGTCCCATCCTGGTGGGAATAAAAATGTAATGGGGGCCACATTGCTGCACCTGGCTCATGGTTCTGCTCTGCCTCCTCCACTCCTTCAGGTTCCTGCCTTCAATCCACCTCCATGTGCTCTCCATTCCTATACAAGCTCATTCCTACTCTCTTGACCAGAACCCCTCCAAACTACACTGAAGCAGAAGTTAATATTTGGATACTGAAATTTTCCATTTGCTTTGGACAGGAGTTACTCCATAGGATTCAAACAGATCCCATGTTCTCAAAGGAGTTATCTTGGAAGAGTCAAGTGAACAGGAACATCAGCACAGATGTGACCAAGCATCCCTACAGAAGTGACTGGATGGTGGGCAGATGCATTTGGGGTGTCTGATCTGGTATATGAGTCCTACTGATATAAACAGCAACTGATGTAAACAACACCTCTCACACCTATGACATCTGGCCATCTCCGTCCACCATGAATTTGGCCAGGGTGGGCAGCTTGCTGCCATCTGACCATGTTAGCTCAGTTTGTCCATGTGAGACAACCTGATCCCACCAGTCATGGACCTGGAAGCCTATATTGCTGGAAACATGAGTTATTCCAGTGGAGTCTCTCTCCCACAGACAACCAGTGCCTCCAGTGCTGTACTGGCAGACACTGTTTTTCCATTTCACTGGTTGAGCCTAAGACCCAAAGCAACAGTCTCACCATTTGTCCAGTGTCTGGTGTAACATGGTACTGACCGAAAAGGTTAATAACAATTAAATAACCCCATTGCAGATCCCCCCTTGCCCCTAGGACCTCCCCCAGATGACTCTCCTTACTTGTACAGACCATCTGGTTCCAGGCACTTGAAAATAACCGAATAGAGGCTGGTTTCAGGGACATCTCCATGGCTCCTACCCGCTGCTACACAGGATGTTGCAAGGCCAGAAAGCAAATCATCCGCAAAGCTCAAGGATTCTCCTGGACAGCAAAGAGATGAGAAAGACCGAAACATCAATACAGATGCAAATTATTGCTGGCCATTGACAAAATAATGCAGGAAAATCCCTACAGAACACAGGCTTAAGGTCAAGCAACAAAGACTAGCTGTCCAGCTGGAAGGAATGACCCCAAGTGTATATAGAGAATATTGCCTGGGGACAAAGCAAGTAGAAAACACGCTCAGGCCATCAGCTGTAACAGGAATCCACAGCAAAAACCGTGGCCAGTGCTAAACCATAGATTGGACAGTGGAAATGTGCATTCATAGAGCACACAGGCAACACGTGGGCTCACTGCAGACACCACGTGTGGGACCACCACCCAAGGATGAGCTCCAGGTCCCTGGAACAGCAGGGACACCCGCACTAAATAGGTCCCTCCTGCCCTAACAGTGCATTCAGTTCTCAAAAAGGACATGATGTTTTTCAAAAATTACCTGTCACAGTGAAATATGTTTCTGCTATGTTAGATTATCAGGAAAGGAGACATTTATAGAGCTTGGATGTAATTGCTTTATATGTGCTGTTTATTTTTTTATTCATTTGATGAAAATCAGTAGCTTTGCATTCCCTTTCATGTATACTCTGTTGGTTCCTGGAGCTGATTCAGCCACACTGGAGGACATTTGCCCCTTTACAAGCATTCAAAGAAAAATAATAACAATAAAAAACTGCTGAAAGACTTTTTTTTGTCTTCTGGTTTATAAAGCTTACTAAACACTTAGATCATGACCCAGCTGAAACCGAAAATGTCCCAGTTATTAAGCTTTTTGGACCTGATTATCCACTGCTGTGCAAGCTGGCTCCTTGCACTGCAGAGGTTGTCTGTTGGTTAGAGCTCATTGCATTCAATTCCCATTTTGCATCAGTGTAACTGAAAGCTCAAGGTACCAAGCGGTAAAAACACCCGAGCAGCTGCCCTGGTTGTGCCCTCACTCCCACAGATGGGAATCAGAGAGAGGGCTGCTGCAGCTGCTGGAGTGATGCTGGGATCAGCAGACCTGGACCCAGATTGCTGCACTGGGTACCTTGTGCACGTGTAAATGTCAAGACACTGCAGCGGCGAGAGGGGATGAATTCCCTTCTCGGCACATTTCTTTCTTTATTCTTCTGAAAGCAAAATTAACCGAGGACTACTGAAATGAAGCACAAGTCTAGTTTCTTGGTATAGACCATAAGAAATATCCCACCGGTACCTCCAGCCCAGAATGCCTCATTGTGTAGCCAAATTACCCAGGTAGAAGAAAAAATCCTCTCCTCTCCAGTCCCCCCAAGCCGCATTTGCGTCGTCTCAAGATACACAATTCAGTAACAAATGTCCCCCTTGGCTAGAGAAAAGAGCAGCAATAAATTCTTTTCCTCCCTAAAGGAATCCAAGCCTTAATTATTCATTTTAATGCTCCCAGCACGACTTGTTCTTTCCAAACTTTTTTCAGGCAGCTCTGTCACCAGTCTCTGTAGTTTACCCTGGCTACCAGACCCGGGTCTGTACCAAAGCCCAGGTCAATTCAATGGGCAGGTTTGGTTGGCAGCTGTAAAATTGCTGCTTGGAAGTTGTGAGCACTGCATGGCCTTGAGCAAGTCCCTTAGCTCTGGGTTTATGGTTTAAACAAACAAACAAAACCCTACTGCACATTTCCAATTTTCATTTCCATCCCTTTTCATATGACATCGGGTTGGACTGGGGAACTCCCTGTCCCCAGAAGTCACTGAGGACAGACACTGCCGTGACTGATGAATCACAAACATATAACAAGAAAGCAGCGCCAGATTGTGCTGCTGAACTATAGAAAGACCTTTAAAACCTCTTCAGACCTGAAGCGACCTCTCTTCAGACGAGAAAGAAACTTCATGGTAGCGGGCGGGGGAGCAGCAGACCATCCCATGGGTGCCTGCTGTGGGCACCTCACACCTTCCTCCAGAACACTCGGAACTGGCTCCTGTACAAGGCAGTCTAGACAGCCCCTGGGTCAAGCCCATCTGGCAGCTCCTACACCATTACTAAAGATGTTGGTGTTTGTTTCATTTTATTGTGTTTTCATTACTGCACTTTCTTCATTTTCTGCTTCACTTGGACCGTACTCTTTGCAGGCTGGTGCCATCCATCTCTGAGCAGATGTCAGCCTGGTCCTAGGGACCTTTCCCCATGACAGCTTTGCTATTTGGAGCTGCACTGACAAGTTGAAGCTTTCCCTGCCTCCATGCAGGCAGGCAAGTGCCTCAGGGAGAACTGGCAGGAGTGTTGGGCTGGGATGATGTGGGATGTGTGGTAAGGACCGTATGTGCGTATGTGCTCCTGCACTGCAGTTCCCAGTGCTTGGACACGCTATTCGCTCTAGCGTGCTGGAGAGCCAACGCTCCCCTGCTATCGGTTCAAAACACTGTTCTGCAGTAACAGAGTTTCAGAGAAATTTGGTTGTGTCTAGGTGAGAACTTCTGAAATAGCCTCCATCTGGAGTGAGACACCAGGGTAAAAATAATGATTCCATTAGAGAGCGCAGGGAGGTCAGTTACTGCCCTGTAGGGAACCTCACAAGCCAAGGATGAGAAAGTGTCAATGCCCAAGTCCTTCCCAGTAGCCTTTCCTCAGGACATTCTGTTAACGTTAAAAGACAGAATAAAACAGAAAAAGCAGGTCTAAGTCCCTAGAGCATATTCCCAATATCATGTAGCCAAGAGGACAGAGATCAACATCATGCCCTCGCACCTGCCTCCCTCTCCCAGTGCAGCCCCGTAGGCCATGGGGTAACCAGAGATCTCCAAGTTCCTGCAGGTACCTTCACAGGTCCTGTGCTGCAGGGAGGGTGAGATGCGCAGGGCTGTCTGGCAGGGCTGAGATGGGCACGCAGGGATGGATTTCAGTGACTGTATCGCCTGTCCAGGCACCACACTACAGGACAAACATTTCTGACGCGCCCAGTCCATTGGGAGAGCATTGGATGGTACTTAATGGGCTTGAAAATCCGGTCCCCCAACAGACTTGGCTATTTTTCTGACCCCCTCACTGCAGTATCCATGTTCCTCACCAATACTGACGGTTAATTGCACTGCCTTCCACATATGCTCCTGGAATATATGTGATGCAGGTCACATACATGATTCTCCAGGGCAGCAGAGCTGAGCCACAGGGCGGGCTGCTGGCTGGCAGTGCAGCCCAGTGTGCAGCCTGGCTGGATGAAAAGCCCATCTGGGTTGAGAGAGCTGGTGGAGATGCTGCTGGAGTGGCTGCAAGCCCCCTCCCTGCCCAGGCATGTGGGGCTGAGCCCAACGGACGGCACTGGGGCACTGAGATGCAGTGAGTGGAGCTGGGAAGGCAGAGGGGAAAACAAAAACCAGCACCATCCAAACACGGCACAGCAGGAAACGTCCTCAGAAATTATCCACCATGGAAAACCACCATGGGAGAAGCACATGAGCTGGCAGAGGGACAGGGCATGGAGGGACAACGTGGGGCAGCAGATGCTGACCTGAGCATGCATCAGGACCAAGCAAGGCTTTGCACTGCTGAGCACTGTCTTTGGCTAATCATATGCAAATAAAGCTGTGGTGGCCATGGGAAGGACCCAACACCAGACGAGGCCCTTTGCCTCCCCTGGCTGTAAAGCACCATGGGCCACACAAAGCAGCAGCGTGAGCTATGCAACGCATGGATCCGCCAAGAGACGGCATGGCAGCACAGCCTCTGCCCAAAGCCCTCCTGACTTTCGTACCAGAGCGGAGAGGGCTTGCTGAGGGAAAGCAGAGGGGACTCAGCACTGCTGAGCTAACCGCTTGGAAATGGAAATGCAGAGAGTGCAAGGGGAGGTGGAAGGCAGAGCAGAAAGTTTGGACCCAGAACAAATCCGCTCCTGGTGCCATGCTCTAGGACACTGGAAGTCTCCAAGATTTCTCCAGCTGTCCCCCATGGCACAGCGCAGTTGTGGATTTTCTTCTTTGTTTTTTTTTTTTTTCCCCCAGGCCCAAAAGCAAAGGGGTGTTGGGATGTGTTTTCTGCTCCATGGTGCTGCAGACATCTTTGGAGGGTGTGGAGCAAAGCTCACGGAGTCTGACAATGTAGTGTCAACCTGGGTGAAACCAAAACCCTTGCAATAAAATCTCTACAGCGAGAGGTTGCTTTGTGTTCAATCCTGAGCCTCTGGGGAACTTCCCTCTCTCACTGGCCCTGCTACGATCAAACAAAAGCAAAGACATCGTTACAAAAATAGCAAAACAGATGCTAGCAGAAGTGCTGAATCCTCAGCCCCAAGGCCAGCAGTATTCCTGCACCTGTAGAAGCAGCAGTAAGATTGCCAGTGGTGCCAGACTGCATGGACCGTGGAGAGCAAACGCGGAGTCGGGTAAGGGACAGCTGAGGGACGAATCGAGTGCCCAGAGCCATCGGCCATCCCACAGCCAGCGCAGAGAGCTGCCCTCTCGTGCTCTCCCCCAGGTGAAGCAGAGCACACGGCAGCTTTGTTCATCTCAAACAAGGAAGCATCTCTTTGTTCAGTCTGCAGTGCTCTGAGAGCAGCTGAAGGGAAATTTCCTAAGCTTTCCCTGGGACCAAAAAGCAAGTTATTCCCTAGATTTAGACTGGGAGCTTGTCAGCTGCATTCTACTAAGGCAGCAGGTGTGTTTGCTGGCATTCTAAGGGGATGGCAGCCCATGAACGTAGCCCTGCCAAGCAGAAGTGCTCCTGGGATGCTGCAGCAATAGAGGAACACTGACCTGGCTGCACAAATCCCTGACGAGTGCTCAGCTGGACAGCATTGGATTGCATTGCTCAGCTGTGCTCACGAACAAGGTATGCAAAAAGCAAGAGAGAAGGCTTCATAGGGAAATAACAAAAGGCACAAGTTTACCATACAAGCAGAGACATAAAAGGGCCCGGAAGAGATACATGACTCTATGAATACATCAACAGGGCAGGCACTCAGATGGAAACTAAATATTTAGGATAATAGGCAGTAATGGCACAAGAAAGTAAATTGGATATGAATAGATGGTCTACTCCTGAGAAGAACAAATAACCTAACTATCTGTTAAGATGGAGTTTGATCATTTTATAAAAGGGATTATATGGATAAGTAACTTGTGATGGAAAGCAACGGGGCTTCTCTTTCCCGTCTGGACCTGTGTTCTCACACACCCCGCCAGCAAATATAAAGAAGGATTTCAGCCTCCCAGAGCAGCCCTGAAGCACAGACCTAGATTGCCGTAGTATCTTTGCTCGTGTTATTAAATTTCAGTAAGAATCCAAAGATTCTCTGCAGAGTAAATGATAGCTAAGTAGATCATCTCTGTGGAGTAGGAGATATTTTATTGACCAGACAGCCATCTGTGTCCTTCATTAATAGTAATAAATAATTGATGTCACGCTAACTAAAGCGATAAGCTGTTACAGATATCAAGGACAAATGACCAGCTCCTGTTAGGATGCCTCACCTGTGTTCACTTCTCAATAGCAAGAAATCCAGACCAGAGCTCAACATCACTATGGCAAGTGCTGCTCACAGAGCCAGAGATAGTACCTGCTGCACTCAGATTACAGGCAATGCAGCAATAGTGCTTGGCAACGGGATGCTGCACTCCTAACCGTACACCAAATCCCTGCCAGACTGTCTTCCCCCTAATTTCCATGCCACTGCCTTCCCATGACTGGTCGGCCCCAAGCCATCTAATTCCCCAGGCAGCTTTTGAAAAGCTCTCTGTGCTCTACTAATGACTGTCAGAAAGACGCAGCTCTCTCCAGGTGGCATTTTCCTTCAGTCTCCAGTGCAACCCCTCACTATGGCCTTGGCCTCTTCTGCAGACAGGGCTGTGGAGTTTGGCAAACCTCCTCTTTTGGGGTTTTGTAAACAAGTATCTTACACTAACTCTGGTGTCATGGTGAGTCAGAGCTCTCCCTAAAACAGAGGAAAATAACAGCACACTTGGAACCTGCCAAGGGGAGCTTGCTTCACCTACTTTGTGAAGCTTTGCAACCCCCTGGCCCAAGGCTGCCCACTCCAAGGCATGTAGGTTGACCCACTGGCGATGGCTCTGGGAGAGCCAATGGGGAACCCAACTTGATGTCTGCACTGGTGGAGGACAGCCCCGACCCAGCTGCCTGTCTGCAAGACTGAGCTGGCGATCTGCTCTTGAGGTAGCTTATTTCTAGTCCCAGGAGGCTAAGAGAGGCAGCAACAGTGACCAACAAACAAAAACAGAGGCAAGAGTGGGCTCAGACCACTCACCCACAGCATCCAACATTCTTACTCTGCCTCGGTCCTTCCACCGCGATCCGTGCCAGCGCCCAGCAGTCATGGACAGCACGCAAGATGAATCACTTGCCAGCTGCCCCACGAAAGACAACAGAGTTAAAGCATTGAGCTCAACCAGACTAAACAAGACAGCAGGGCCAGGAGACTTGGTAAGGTTAGAGGAGCAAAAGGAAGCTCTGGGACCTTCAAAGGCATTCCCACACCTTCAGGCCGCATCCCCACATGGAGAGCAGCCTGAATGAAACCCAGGTGGTGCAAATCAAAGTGGAAATTAAGAGGAGAGGAGACCTCTGCTGTGATTTGCCTTGGAGATTCCTAGAAAGCATGAAGGAGAAAGTAGAAAGGCACCAATGTCTCTGTCTTGAAAGCTTCTTTACTAGACTGGATTAGACGAGCCCTGCAACGTTACCAGTCACTTTCCTGATTGTGGTTTTCAGTCTCTTTCTCCCTTTTGCTTTTTTTCAACCTGTTTTCAATTTACTCTTGTGGCATCTCTGACTGTGACCTCATTCTGGTACTTAAGAAAAAAAGAAAAAGAGTGTCCTTTAGAAAAGAAATGAAAGAAATCATATTTTATTTAGCTTGGTTGGTTTTGAAGCTTTAGCAGAAGAAAGATTAACCTTTTCTGCCTAACTTAATGAAAACAAGGAGAAAGCCTGTATGGATAAATAAATATCTGTGTGGGTATGGAGCAGGCACGATCATGTTACAGCCCCGGTGGAGCTGTAATGGGGAACAGGCGCGTTCCTGCACAGCGGCTCCCAATTCCCTATCCATTTTCAAGGAAAGAAAAACAGAGTAGAATGTCAGAGGCCCAAGTGGGCATGAATGAGGAAGCCCAGGGAAGGCAGATGGGGCCCAGCGAGGACTTCCGTCCCCGGCAGTGACCTCCGGAGCAATGCCAGCAAAGCAGATGGAAAAAGAGGCCCTACTCCACTTTGCTCTTGCCAGGTTTTTTTTCCTGAAATGAGGAAACAAATGGCATGCTAAGCCCTCCAAATTTGTCACTTTTCGGGGGTCCTCGTCACACCCTCTTCTTTCTCTGGGGCTCTGCCTCTGAAGAAGGGAGGATCAAAGGAAGGTTGTGAGCAGAAGGCCTGGACCAAGCTTTTGGAGCAGCGGATGGGGAGCAGAGCTGCAGGGCTGCTCCTTCAGAACAAGGCTATACCTGAGTTGAATGTGCTCCGGGTCTGGCTCTTGGTGGGGGAAGGCAGCGATAGGTGGCTCATCTTAGAGATAATGGGCTGATTTAAATTAGTGTAACATAACTTTAGGCAATGGAGCTGCTCCATTTTACATCAGCAGATGGTCTTGTCTCTCTGCCTAAGAGATCATTAAAAGCAAACCGTGCCCACTGATCCTGGTGGAAGGATGTCAAAACCTCCTTCCCTGCATGGCTTGCCAGATTATAAAAGAAATTAAAAGGCCTAGTTATTACTAAAAAATCTTCTGCCCACATTCTGGGAGCACCCATGCATGCCAGCCTCCCGTGTTACATGGAGCATGCCTAAACCCCCACGTCCAAAAAGCCTGCAGCCTCTGAAATCATGCCTTTGTTGTGACCTCTCTTGGAGAAGCATCAGGAATCTCTCTTGCTGGGCACAAGTTGTCTAGGCTGAAATGGAAAAGCTAGTGATTATTCTGTGCAACTTCAGGTACAGTTTGTGCCTCACTTGCTAACTTGAACAAAGGTACAAATTGTAGCACTCCTCTGAATGACTTCACCTTGCCTAAATTATGAATTTGGGGGGAACTTGCTTCATACATCCATGCATTACTAGATACATTAAGAATGATGAAAGGTTCTCCTCTGGGCTTTCCAGTTCCTCTGCTGATAGAAGACTGCATTTGTAGATGGCTGAATTTAAGGAGCAGCATTTTAGCTGAGCTAAGAGCAAAAGTTGCATTCCAGTGCCACAACAGTCTGCAACTACATGGAACTGAAGGTCTTGCACTGTTCTTATCAAGAACAGCCAGTTGAACAGAAGGAAATGGTCTTAATTTGGATGAACTGCAATGTTCTGAAAACATGATGCACAAGGCTAATCATGAGTGTATTCTTCCTTTAGGGTCATCAATAGGACTCATTGCTCCTTTAACTCCATAGACATTGCTTATCACAGTTCTTTCACAGTCAGCACCTAAGACCTTGGAAAAACTGCTTCAACTTATGTAAAAATGCATCGCCTCCTCCATCTCCCCCAAGGCAGTATGCTGTTGGAGGAGAATGAGAATTAATGCATTTCATTCTGTGCTGTGAGCCCTCCAGTATTTCTCAGGGTTCACTGGGTTGCTAAGGGTCAACCACAGCCAGACACAAGCTGACTCTGCTATGCTCAGAGCCATCCAGATATGAGCCAGTTCCAGTCTCAAAGCCACGTATTCACACTAGCATGGTGGAGAGTCCAACTGAATGTACATATTCCCTTGGAGTTAGTTTTGGGCTCTGCACAGTTACTTGATTTCAAAGCAAAGCGGGAACCCATTTGTGCTGGGAGTTGTGCAGACACAAAGCAAAGATATGAGTTTTGTCCTCAGATACTTCTTGTCTGGGAGGAGATTTTATCTATCACCACAGATCTGGTTCCCACCCTCATTCTTGCTTTCCTTTCGTTTTTAGCTTCTTTTAAATGAGAGGTTTCTAAACAACGGACCAGTGGTCCAGAGTCCCCGAGGTCCATGGTCAGCATTCTGCAGAAGATCTAGGGACTGCATAGAGCCTTACATTCAACGGGAAGCCCACCCGCCCTGCTACAGCTCCAGAGCCACTCTTCTACCACATAAACTGATGTTTCAGATATTTCACAGACAGCAATAAACCCTGTATCATAACATCTCAACATGAGCCAGCAGTGTGCCCTGGCAGCAAAGAGGGCAAACCACATTTCTGGGTGCATTAAATGCAGCACAGTCAGCCAGTCAAAAGAGGTGATCCTCCCACTATATTTAGCACTGGTGCAGCCTCACCTTGAATATTGGGTGCAGTTCTGGGCTCCACAATATAAAAAGGATGATAAGATACTTGAAAGTGTCCAGAGGAGGGCAACAAGGCTGGCAAAAGGGCTGGAAGGCAAGTCCTGTGAGGAGAGGCTGAGGACACTGGGGTCATCTAGTCTGGAGAAAAAGGGGCCAAGAGGCGACCTCATTGCTCTCTGCAACTTCCTGAGCAGGGGAAGGGGAGAGGGAGGTGCCAGTCTCTGCTCCCTGGGAACCAATGATAGGATGAGCAGGAACAGCACAAAGTTGTGCCAGGGGAGGCCCAGACCAGATATAAGGAAAAATTTCTTTACTGTGAGGGTGGTCAAACACTGGAACAGGCTTCTTAGAGAGGTGGTTGATGCCCCATGCCTGTCAGTGCTCAAGAGGCATTTGGATAATGACCTTAATAATATCCTTCAACTTCTGGTTAGCCCTGAAGTGGTCAGGCAGTTGGACTTGATGATCTTTGTAGGTCCCCTCCAACTGAACTATTTTATCTTTCTCCTTTAATGCACAAAGCTACTGCTCTCTTGTGGTTCCTAGGAAAAAAACCAAGGGTTTGCAAGCTAATGTCTGAAAATTACTCCCAAATTTTGGATGTAAAGATGGCACCAGTGAGCTGGACTCCACCAGTCCAGAACACTAGGTGGTTCCATTCACTGCTGGGATTAAAATGCCTAACCATGAAAGGGAGTAGCTATCACCATGAGACATATCAGAGGACAATCCTGTGAGCCCTAAGTGGGCCCTAGCAATATTCCTACAGCACGTCTGACATATGAACTTGCTAACTACACAATCTTCCTAACTTGCCTAGTACATTATGGTCTATGTAGAAAGCAGGGGGTATCTGCCAAACAGCAGGGTCTGGTCCTTCATTTCCAGCTCTGCTGAGCAGTCCCTTAACTTTATTTTCAATTCTTTATGACCAAATACTCCAGTAGTTTAACACCTGGCAGAACCACACTGGCTGACTTGTGTCTACTGGAGATCAAGCCTTTAGAGAGGCCTTACACACATATGCACATGCACACACACGCTCAACCAGCTTCAAATACCAGACTAGCGGGAGGGGCAAAGAACATTTCCTGGAAAGAAACTCAGTGTGCAATAAATCTCTACAAACATGATTATCTTGGGTGATTTGTCAAATCAAATTATTGTAAACCAATGCTGAAAAGCCATCAGCTGGTCTGTGCTTCAATTCTCCTTGCACTTTTTGGACTTGGGAGATCAGCAGATTTCTTCTATGGCACCACTATTTCCTATACTTCCTCCTGATCCCCTCTTACACTTCAGTGCTGGGAAACAGACCAAACCATACACGAAAGTTCACTACCTGTAGTGGCAATTGATTTAAAGAAACTATTATTTGTTTGGTCCCATTTACACTAAATAGAGGCAATATGCACAGATGCTGATGTTCACAGAGAACTAGTGCTAAGACTTTGGACCAGTATATTCAGAAGGGCTCAGCATGCACAACTGCAGCCAGATCTGCAGCCTGTTAGCCAACGAACACTTACAGAAATTGGTCCTGATGGACAGAGCTGCATGGAAGCAGACCTCTTACTTGGCCCTAATATTCACTTTTGAACATTTGAGAATGTGGGGGCAGATCCTGAGTTCATAAAATCTGCTGTAGATCCCTTGAAGTCAATGGAACAATAACCATTTACACTAGCTGAGTTTCTGCATCCTGGCTGTGAGCTATTTGGAACAACTACACTATAATGATTATTACAGATATTTCAGATCACTTGTGTAAGATGGATAGGAGAATACCACTGCACATGAAAATAGAGTTGGTTTGCTATGATTTCCAAGGAATTATGGACCAATATCTTGCAAACATTTACACATGTTTAGCTTTATTCATGTGAGTTGTCTCATTACACTCGTATGCCAGATAAACCAATGGACATGTTTGCAGTACTGAGGTTAAACCTTGTGAAAACACAGTGAGTTCTAAATTTTTTGTATATATGCTCAGTTACCTCACATTCAGACTAGAAAGCATGTCATTTTACTGTGCTTCTTTTCATAACTTTCCATTTATCCAAGTAGGTATCACAGGAGAAGCCAAACGTTATCATGATAAAACTCAGGAAAGAAGCAATTATCTGACCAAACTCAAGCTAGAAAACACCCACTCAGTCAGGACTAATGTATGTAAGAGCTGACATCAGTTCTTGAACAAGGAATTACCTGGATGACTAGCATATATTCACAACAACTTTCTTAACACAGAGAACGAATCATTCACTGACTGATTTCCTTGTAATAAAGTTAACATTTTTCTTCACAGTTTTGATTCAAGAGAAGACATAAGTCACTGAAGAGGAGAAAGAGCTGAGAACCTCTTGACCATGAATCTATTTCTTCAGCAGCACCATAACCATATCAGCAATTACTCCATCTCTTCCACTACAACTACAAGGCAACACAGAAACTCCTGCATCACTGCACGGTCCCACTGCTCACAAGGACGAAATTCAAACTCTAATTTCTTAAACTGAGTTGATTCTGTTTCCTTGAGGACAAAACGTATGTCAACAAGGCTCCTGACACTCACAGACCTCAATGCACTTCACAGAGGCCATGAATACCTCTGACAACATGGCAGCATTTACATTCCTCGGACAAAATGTGAGCTCTGTTATGACACACACCTGCACCGCAGAAAGCTGCGGGGAGAGGCGGCAGGCAAAGGAGCAGGGATGCAAAGAAAGGAAATTACTTTTTCAAGACAGCAGGCAAAAGGCAGGTGTGGGGCTAGAACCCAGACCCCCAGTTCAGATCTCTTACCTCTAATATCTGGCTTTCATCTCTGAAAGACTATTAACCTCTTTTTATTAGTAAGCAGAACCCAGGCACTGAGGATATCTGCCACAAGTACACAGCAGGTCACTGGCACAGAAGGAAGGACTTCTGCTCTGAATTTTAAGTCACAGTTCCTAGAAACCAAGACAAATCAATCTTGGCATCCACAGGAGAGGGGAGCTGTTATTAGCCAAGACAGCTTTGATGGATGACGTCCATGGGAACCCATCTCACCAGTGGCCTGCTATGGTGGGAAAAGTGGTTTGACTCCTAGATGTCCTTGGCAAAGCCAGGTGTCTGGGCACGCTCCCCACCCCCAGGATCACTGATCACTCTAGGACAGTTTGCTGGAGACACGTCATCACCAGGAACTGTGCAACATCTTTCAACTCAGACGACAAAAGACAGATTCCCTGAAAAAGCAGAGCAGGATTAAGCCAAGTGGTAAATGGATTCCAGGGCTGTTCCAGGATCTGTGCTGACGAAGGAAGCCAGTGCCAGGTAGCCAACCCAGAGCTTGTACATGGAGGTTATCACTTCCCTCTTTTCTTCAAAACCGTAAATAGAACCCAAACATTGCTTGGGCCATGTTAGGAAGATAAGGTGAGTCTCTCCCATCCCTTGTGCAGCCTGAAATAGAAGCTCCGCTACTCCCTATCCTGAGCATCAGGTGTAGGATGTTGACATTTAGCAGTAGGGAAAATTACCCAAACAACGAACCCTCTCTGTCTCTCTTCCCCTCTCCCTTCCCCTGATCCCCTGGAAAATGTTCATAAAGTGAAGTGGAGAGGGAAAAAAAAAAACAACACCCAAACCCCAACGATCAAAACCCAACCCTCCTACGTCTGTGGAAATAAAAAGTAGAGGAGAATGGTGAGTCAGGCTCTGCTAACTGCGCAGGGGCCACCAGTCCTGAAGGTGGAGATGATTCACCAAGGCAGAGAGAACTAGAAGGTAGAAGAGACCAGAAAGCAGGTGGGGAAAGAAAGTTGTATCCAAGAAGGGGAGGAAGTAAGAAATGAAACAGTTCCGGGTATGCATGCACCTCACTCTTCATCAAACAGCACTCAGCTAGAATTGACTTTAGATTATTCACTTGATAATGGCGAAATTATTCCCCAGGTGCTTTGTCCAGCTTTTCTTTAAGAGGAGGGTGGCAAAACATCTGTAAGACCTCAATCCATCCCCATTCCCTGCTCCTCCCTCTCGTCTTCCCCTGCTTGAGATGCTCAGTGGAGCCTCACATCCCTGCTGCCTCTGTTTCCACCACTCCTTTCCTGCACCCGTTCCCTTGAACTGCGGCAGCATTATGGGATTCTGTTTTCCCCATAAAAGATGCCTTCAAGGAGATGAGAAAAGCAGGGCCTGCTTAGGAGCACGGCATGCCATGGGGAGGCCCTCCTGGATGCCATTGGCACTGAAAGCACATTGTCACAAGAGATGGAGAGGAAGATGGGGCTCAGATGCCTAGGGAGGACTCTGCCTGCCAGAATGCTCTCCTGCTATTCCCTCCCTCCATCCTTCCTCCTCAACTGTCCCCCCTCCTTTTATCTAGTAACCATAAAAATTCAATGACAAAAACTTACTCTGAAAAAAACCTAAATACCAAAAAAAAAAAAAAAAAAGAAAAAAAAATCCTCCCTCTCAAGTTCACAATGAGAGCTGTAAAAGTTTTTCAGCTTGGAAAATTCTCCCGGTCAGTTTTTCCTACTGTTTAATCCTTGCTTTGAGTTACACAGAATGAGTAAACACGTTTTATAAGGTTCTAATTCATACCTAACCCATACAGTTTATAGCTTAACATAGTAAAATATACACACACACACACTTTTTATACATATATATATATACACGCTCACACACACATGTATAAAACAGCCTTGGTCCCACTCCTGTGAGCCTCCCAGCAGCAGGTCTGATTGCTCCGACATGTGCTCTGCTGTGAAAGGAGCCTGGCATGCTTAGGTGTGAGTTAGCTGGCCTGGGGAGCAGTTTCCGCTCCAGATTCCTGCAGCCTCCTTTGTAATAAATAATTAGTCAGTCTCGTTAACAGAGCAGCGGGATCCACTGCTCCGCCCTTGGAGGGCTAAGGAACGCCACCACGTGGCATCCCAGGAATGATTTTTGTCCGCTTTCTGCCCAGCGAGCACTTGGAGCGAAGCCCCATGGCTGGCATGCAGCCGGAGGCGGTGCAGAGCATCCTCCACCTTTGCTCGGGACCATCGAGGCTGGCCGCGATGTGCTGTGGACGATGTTAACACCAAAGGGTTTCCTGAACCTCAGCCTCCCACTCCAGCTGAGGCCCAGCCACCTTCTCGTGCCTTTATCTCCCTGGAGGCAGAGCTGAACGATTTGCCTGGTTAGACCCAGGCTGCACTCTGGGTCTCTCTGCTTCTTCAGCCTTTTAACCCAGCATAGGCAGGGGAGATGGGGTCCTTTTGACCTGTAGTTATTAGCTAATTCCACCCAGGAAAAACACACTGCCTGACACAAAGAGCTCGTGGGACAACAGCAAACTCCAGCAGCCCACAGGGAGGTCTTGCTTACTATTTCTGATGGGAGCCTGCGCAGCTCTGATGTTCCCAAGCATCCCCCAGAGTGAGTAGCTGTGCACGTCAGACTGGGAAACTCAGCAACAACATTCCCAAACTCTGCACAGGGGGAACTTTTAAACATTTTGAGCTGCCTGCCAATGGCTTTGTAACTTGGCTGTAAGCTGAAGGCAGGAGATCTTTACTACTGTTGATTAAAGAATTGACTCTACCATTGCTCTGAAGAAGGTGGCTTCTCTTGAGCTTTTGTGTTTTGGGTTTTCCTGTAAGTTTCTCCCAGCAGCTTGCTATTAAGCTAAACCAAGCATCTTCTACAGTCCAATACTTCTGTCACATCTGAGAATAACCATAAGTGATTAAAGTGTCATTTCTGCTATACTCCTGCAAGATCACACCAAGAGACTATTTCCTCAGAGGAGAGAGAAATAGAGACAGACCCAGAGAGAACTGTGTCAGCGGCACAGTCAAGGTCTCCGATGACGCATGATGCAGCAGCTCTGCTGAAATGGGGGGGAATGAAGCAATTTGTGCCAACTGGGAGTTTGGCTCAAAATCCTGCTTGGTGCACTTCAGTTTCACTGAGCATGAAGACAAGAAGGTATCAACAACACCCCTGAGAAAACATCCCCGACACTGGATTTTGTGGTTCTCCAGAAAAGCCTTTTCACAGCATCTACTTGATTCACAGAACCCTCTGCCCTGAGCCCCATGTATTGCCTTGATAGGCTTTCCTCTCCCAGAGGGCATCCAATTAACCAGCAGAGAACTCAGACTAACAGTTAACTCGCTTCCATTTCCTGACTCACCGTCATACCTGCCATCATCTCGTTATTCATTGTCCTTGCTTGTTTACCCCAGCCCCAAACCCTCTTCTATTCAGAAACCAAAGAAAAAACAGGAACAAATGCAACCATGACGAAAAGGTCAGGACCAGCTGGAAACCTGTGCTCCAACAACACAACTGCCTGGTCTTCATCTTCCTAGCCTTGTCTTCTCGCCCTCCAGCACAGCCTCTGCTGTCAGTACGCCAAATCCCAGCAAGCAAAACAGAGCTGACCCTTGAAGACATGTTTTTAAGTCAGGGTGCCCCTGCACCTGTATGTCCTCGAGCAGCCTTACACACGGCTCACCTCCCAGGTGGCAGTTTGCCTCCAAAGACCACGCTCTGGGGCTCTGCTAGTGATGATGGTTACGGTTGGCTGAACCCAGGGGAGCTAATGCTGCTACCATCCCTGCTTCTATTTCTCCATACTCTTTCTGGCTGTTGTTGCTGTCAAAACGAAGGCTTCAGTTTTTCAAGTGCAGAGACTGGCTTGAAGACTCAGATAATTCTGAGAGCTTTTTCAGCTACATAGTCCATCCAAGTGTCCGGAAAAACACTCCGGGTCCTCAAGGTGAAATCATCAGCATAATTCAAGCCCATCCTGGCCATTTCTGTGATAGCTTGTCACTTGAAGGCTAAGACAAAAGCCATTGTTCAAGCTAGTGGCTTGAAGTTGCTTCCAGACACACAAAATGTGAGATGTGGGTTTTAGGTCCCATAATGCCATTTTCATTTTCCTCCTCCTCCTCTGAGAAAATAAAAAGAATATTTACTTCCTGAAAACTCTGGTCTGAGAAAGGGCAAAACTTTCCTCCAGGAGCCAGGTGGCTGGAAAGGGATGGCAGAGGCAAATATTTGCTGAATTTGTCAATGAGCTCTTATTCCATTTTTCTTATTAATATTTATTTAGACATAATGTGAGGGGAAACCTGCTCAGACCACAGCGCTGTGGGAGATTCCACTGTTACTCTCCTCATGCCAGCTTCTGGCGGGGATAGGGGGGAGAAGGAAAAACAGAGAAAAAGAGAGAGTGTCAGGGAGTTCACGAGCAATTTACAGAAAGTCACGGGCTTTTGTGTTGACTTAGCAGAAGACAGGATGCCATGAGAAAGCCAATGAATCTATGGACCACGTGATGGGGCGAAGAGGTTGAATAGCTCGGCCTTCCATGCTGATACTCAAGGCACAGGTGTAGCTTTGAGAGAGAAAATGATCTCGTTATAGATCTCTTCTTTTTTCTTTTGCAGGAAGGAATCATTAATGACACAGAGACAAGCAGAATAAACTGCAACCCCAGGTTTAGTAAATTGTGTGAGACAAACTTGATGCATTTCTCCAATGAGACAGTTCATTCCCCAGACACGAGAAGCGTGGTACAATCTAATTTATCTGGGTATCAAGAGGCACTAGCCATGACAAGACATGGGTAGTTATTAGGTAAGCTTGAAAAGATGGGAATTAACAGAAGAATTATGCAGCGGGGAAGGAACTGAGCAATGGACAAATGAAAACAGGCTCTGCTGAAAAGAGAGTGACAGGAACCGAGTTATAATGAGTGAAGTTCCTCAATGATCAGGCTTGTAATCAATCTTATTTCTCACTGGAAATACAACAGTGATTTTAGCACTGATGAAGTGGAACGCATTATCAGTGCACAAGAGATCAGAACATCAGCCAAGAGAAATTAAAAGATTTTGAGGTCTACAATAATACGAGTGGAATTAATTTTAATACTGAAAAATGCAAATTAACTTGAAGATGGATGTTAAAATAGTTCTTTTGTTACCAGGAAGCTCTTCACATAGAAACAAAGGAGGAGGAGAAATGCCTGGATGCACTGGCTAATCACAACACAACCACGTGTTGTCACTGGCCAAGAGTTGGAGAAAAGGAACGTTTTGGATCTTGTGAAAAGCAAGGATCTTCCAGCTGAAATAAAGAATCAAATCCTTTGGTAGCAAAAGGCTGAATGTGGTGGCCCAGTACCTGCGCCGCAGTCAGAGGTTCACAGAAAGTCTCCAGTCCCAGCTCCTCTGCAAAGTGGGGTCAACTTCAAAGCCACGGCTTCATCCAGTCGAGTTTTGAAAACCTCCAGGGTCTCCTCCAAGAGTGCCACAGAGCTGGTGTACAAATAATCAGCGCCTGGTAGCAGAAATCCCACCTGGCAGCAGTGTGCAAGAGGAAAGCCTCGGATGCATTTCCACTGGGCTCCAAAGCCCCAACCCTGCTGGCTCCCCAGACTGGTCGGGAGGTACGTGGCTGGAAGCGTGGCCCCTGTTGCCCTCCACTGGATAGAAGGAGAATGCCACACTGCTGTGTCACGTCTGGGGACAGCACATCCTAAAAGCATCTCCTCTTTCAGCTCGGGTAATAGTCTGTACTCTGGGAATAGAGCAGCTGAAGTCGAGCTCTGTTTTTGCTCTGACTGTGTCTCATGTAGCAACAGCTGGGGGACATAGGTTTGCTCAAACCACAGCCAGACGATTGGAAATAAAAACGATATTCATATATTAATTAACATCTGCTTACTTGTCTAATTACATGATACAATGTGCATGAGTTTTTTGTTCCCTTCATATTTTATGCATTGAATGAAAACTAAACAAATGTTGCAAAAGCAACACTGCAAAAGCAAAAAAACAAACACTGCCCGAGTTTGTGCTTATAACACTTACTGACACATCAGCTTAATTAGCATGTAAAGAAGGACATGACTAAACCATGACGATGAAGAAGGCGGTGACACCCCGTTGGAATTAACATGCAGCCTGACCCAACATGGCCATTTTTCATTACACTGGGCCTCCCTTTACACATATTCTTAAAAAAAAAAAAAAAGTCATAATTTGTTAAACTGGGCAGTTCAGGCCCTGATTTAGCAAATTATACTTATCCTTTTTCAAAAGCCACTTTTAATGAAAACTGGCCTTAAAAACTCAACCGGACTGTAACGCGCCATCCCAAAGGAAATGAGCTGATGTCACCCTGTGTGTGGAACACATTTGACAGTGTCTGATGTTTTCTGCCACACTTTGGGGAAGAAAATACAGACGAAGGTTGGGGTGGGGGGGAAGGAAAGCCAGATTAATTAGGAGAAGTCAACACTCAGGTTGTCTGGCAGTAGCATGTTATCCCGCATGAGCGTGTGTGGCCATCCCCACGCAGGTGGCACGGGTGGGTGACAGGACACCTCATGGCCACCAGGGAGGTGACACAGGACACTGTGCATCTGTGTGAGCGACAGCCCTAGGCTCACAAACTCCTGCCAGCAATAACAAAGGAGTGAGAGGAGTCTCGGGGCTTACAGAGCTGGAATATTACATGGTTTCTAGAAGCAGGGCTCCACAGCATTGTCCCCACAGCATCATTGTCCCTGCTCTGCTGTCTCCTCCGCCTCCAGCCGACACCAAAAACATGGCTCTGTTTTATGCTGATGGCATGATGGGAACACAAAGCGATTGCTCACTTTTGGGTGAACTGGTGCCCACACTAGAAGCCTCTCACCAGCACAGCAGATGTGTACAGGTACAACCAGGGTATGCATCTCAGATGTGAGCTCTAAAGGGTTAATGCCACTAGCTAGCAGCTGGTGTCAACCTGAGTTTTCTAAGAGGGAGCAGAGAGGATTTCTCTCCTTGTTCAAGTCACCCATCCCTCATGCTGACCATCCCCGCCACATGCAGCCCATCCTCATGACGGCTCACCTCACTGCGGCACCTCGAGGTGCCACGGCAGGGTCCCACCACGAGCACGTGGACTCCCATTACCCAATATAGATGCTTCTATCCCTTACTGCATCTCTGAAGGAGGGCAGATCCTTTCCCATGCCTGTGTTCAGCCCCTGAGCACACCCGTGCTCAGCTGCCTGGGACAGAGTACACCCGGGGAAGCAGCCCCGCAGGTAGCATGGCTTCAGTGAGCTGGCCCTGCACGCTCTGTTGAAAGGCCCATATGTTCAGCTCTTACAACACTGCCAAACTCGAACCGTTTGGGCTGAAATTTTCCACACTGGGTATCTGCCTCAGGCTGAATTTTTTTTGGAAAGTTTCAGATAAAACAAGTCCAGGCAATTCCAAGAAGGCAGCTCGGGAAAAATATAGTCTTCCTTATGTTAAAAAAAAAAAGTCAAAATACCAAACCAACTTACAACTTTGGTCACGAAGCCCCAGTGCCCCTGTTGTTCAGAGCAGGGACTTGGCATTTGGCAGAGCAGTCACCGTGTTAATGGTACGGCTTTGTCGCCCCCGTAGAAATTTTATTCAAATTGGCAATGTTACAAGGCCCTGTCACTGCTCAGTCTGCACGCACCCCACAGAGAGGTAGTTTGGCTTCTCCCAGTTTCCCCGAGATGCCCCAGCCCCTCACAGCTCCAGCACCGGACCACGCAGGGACACATCCCTTCCAAAGGGCAGGTGAGCGTGCCCCAGCCAAAAGGCAGCCGCACAGTTCCATCAATCCTTGCTGGGGACCGAAAAACATTGCTGAATGCTGCCCCTCTCCGCAGGGCAGAGACAACCAATGCATTAACCATGACCGCAGTACTAGCACAGTGAGGGCAGAGGGCCACGCGGGGACTGCACATGATGCTGGGAGGTGAAGAGGCCTCTGCAAGACCACTCCAGCTATCTTGCTGCATGGAGAAGTGCCTGCACGAAAGGACTTCACCCACCTCCTGCTGAAACGCACTGGGGAACGCCAGGGATTTCTCTGGGGCAGGAGTCAGCTCTTATAACAGAAAACCAGATAGAAGAAAGTACAATCCATCAACAAAGCTATACAGAAGCTTCTTGGCACATTATGACCTGTTCTGCATAAACAGGCCTGCTGCTTTGCTTGTTTCAGTGCACTGGGGTTTCTCTTCTACCAATTTCTTGAATTGCAAGCAGTAACAACCACCACACGCTGCCACTGGCTCAGCAGGTAACCCTGCTGGCATGGTGTGCGGGCAAAAAGCTATGCATGCATCAGCTGCCAGGCAAATCCCTTCATCTGGGATTATCTCCCTTTAGCCCCCTCCAAGCCAGGCATCTAGTTAGGTGTTTCCTTTAGTCAACACGAAGGTAGAGGTATCTCCTGATGGTGATTACTCACACCCAGACAATGTTAAGGAAGACAAGCAAGAAGGATTTCCATAGAGGAAACCTGTGCATCTCTACTGCCTACTGCTGGGCTTTGGACATGCAAGGGACGTGGTTTAGTGATAGGACTTCGTGATCCTGAAGGTCTTTTCCAACCTAAATGATTCTATGACTCTGTGTAGGTCAGACAGATGAAGTTAATGAGATAATGTGTCCAGGCCTACAAATACAGCTAAACTACCATTGAAACAACCAGTCTCATATTCAGACTATTCTACTGTACACAGGATCAAGGAAGCACAACTGAAACGTGGACAGAGACTGAGCTTCAGGCAGGAGTGCGAGACGCCATCCCAGGTCCACGTTTCCATCCAAGTGGTTTCTACTAAACTGGACAAAACTGCAGCCAGCACAACACATCAGCACATCTCCCACAGAGCCACGTGGACATCGGTATGTGAGAGCTGGTACCCATGGGCTACAAGCCCATTGCCCCAGCCATAGGCACCAACTGGGCTGGAAAGCCCAGGTAACTACTGGTGCTTGAGCAACCCTTATCTCCAGGGCTGCATGCTTCAACTCCTACCTTCCCAAAATAGGAATAACAACAGTACCCTACCCCAGAGACGGTTGGTGAGAAAATAATTCATAAAACACTATAAAATAATGATGGAACAACATCTCAGGTAGACCAAAACCTCACACTATCATCTGCTAGAGTATCCCACTTCCCTTCGTTGAAATCTTAACACCTTCTAGCACTGAGAGAAGCTTAAATCTCACTCCCTAAGTTGGATTGTGACCCTCGGTAGGTAAGAGCTTGTCTTTTATCTCTACCTGTTCTGTGGTTCAAAAGATGACTCCAGTCTTCAGGGCTACTACTGTGATCCTTCACCAGCATCAGGAAATGTGCTGGGAGAAAGAACAGAGAGAAACCCCAGAGCTGCCTCAGCTTTGCTGCCTGACCAACGCCCCGAGTAGACAACTGTATGTGAAACTCCTGCAAGGATGGCGCAACTGGTTGCATGTCAAGGGGTTTGGGAAGGGGCGGTGGGAGCTGGCAGGGTGGGCAGCTGCTCAAAGGAAACCACAGAGGACTGACCAAGCAGTTGAAGGATTCCATGCATACCTCCCAGATACTCCTGCTGGTGCGGTTACAAAATCCCTGCCCGACACTTGGGGTGGCCGCATGCAGTTGAAAAAAAAGGGGAAGAAAGAAAAAAGGGAAAAACAAAACCCCAAACAACCACTCATGGGACACACAGAGGGCTGCAAGTCCTGTGCTTTAACGAGACACCACAGGCATTGCTGCCTTGGAATTTGGGCTATGCTTGCGGTCCGTGAGGCGACTTGCTGAAGCCTTTGGTCACATTAAGCAACATTACATGATAATGCTGCAGCGCTTTCAGGCTGAGGGAGAAGGAAAACAAAACAGATGACTCTGGATGGAAAGGCATTGCTGTAAACCTGGGAGGGAGAAGAACATTCCTTTGGATACTTTTTTTGGCTGGTTGTGTCCTCCCCTCCCCGCCTCCCACCTCTCTCCTTTCCCCCTCTCCTCCTCTTGGAGAATTTGTGACAGCAATTCTTTTTTTTGAGGTTGTTGCTGTTGTGTTTTTTTTTTTCTCTCTAACATTTCCATATTAAATAGAAAGGAAGAGTGTGAAAGGCCATGCAGAGTGGTGGCAGCTAGACAGTGGAATCTGTAACTGAAGGGTGGAGCGCAAGCACTGGAGAGGTGCTGGTTATTTATAGGGTATGAGTGAACACAAAAAATGTCTGGCCCCTTTAAGGCCCCTTAATCCAAACAACCAATGGAAAGAAAAAAAGGGGGAAAAAAGAAAGGGAAGGGGAAAAAAAAAAACAAGGAGAAAAGGCATCTCTGCACCAGACTGCAAAGCATGAAGGAAGACTGGGAGCGATGGCATGGGACGACAAGACCCCTGGCCAGACCTGTGCCCGAAGTCCTCCTGGTGCTGCAGCCTGGGCAATGAGACCACTCTCCCCAGGCAGTCCCAGGCGCAGCTGCCTCTAGGGTGGGATGGGGCAGCTGTTTAGAGCAGGAGATGGGAAGTTCAAGGGACATCAAAAAGGAGAAGCTGAGCACATCAGGAACAGGGAAATTCACTTTATTTGGTCAACATTCTTAGAGCAAGTGGGGATCTTTGTGCACCAATCTGAGCAGAAGAGCCTGGGAGATGCGGCCGTTTACTGCCCTCACTCTCACTTGGGGATGCATAAGCTGGAGAGTCATCTGTAAGGCATGAAGTGCTCCTTCCCCTTCGCTCAAGGTTGCTGAGGTCTCAGCAGGAGCTCTGTGCCTGACTGCAGGCACCGTGCTGCAAGAAAAATGGGGCTGCAAGAAAAGTATGGCCTGACCAGAGCAAGACAAATGACCAGCGGTCCAGCCAGTACAACCTACAAAGAGATACTGAAAGAATTGTGGTTGTTTAGACTAGAGAGGAGAAGACTGAAGATGTTAAAACTGTCTTCAAATATGTAATAAGTTATAGCAAAGAGGAAAGGAGCAAACTGTTCTCCAAGCCCACGGCACAAGAAGAAGTGGGATTACTTTGCCGCAGAAGGAAGAACAAAGCTTTCTCAAGGCCAGGTATTTCAGCACAGATGTGGATGCTCTGGCAAGGCTGCTAGTCAGGCCCTTGCCAGGGCTAGTTTAAGCAGGGTTACTCTGCTCTGTGCCTTGAAGGTCATCCCTTCCAGCCCTTTCCTAGGACTCCTGATTGATTTTAGCCCAGATGAGCAGTGTCCTTCCTCTACAAGATCTCCTTCCTGAAGAAGACAGGGACCTCAGTGCAAAGAGGTGCCACACAAAGACACAACAGTTCTGCACAGTAAACAAAACTCCTTTTTTCTTTCTTTCCAAAAGAAATGCATGAAGTTATGCCTATCTCTTCTAAGCAGACATAAGGGAATTGCGAAGAGGTCCTGGAGGACACTCAGCACTTAGGTGATTTAGTGTACAACAAAGTGGATAAGTCATCAACTTCAACGAATATACACCTGGAACCAGAGAAACTGAAGACAGACAATTCTTTGGACAGAAAGGGGTTAGTAAAGAGATTCAAGAGCTCGAGTGGATGACAGTGACACTAAATCCTCAGGTCTTTTCACAACCCCTGCTCTTATTCCCTAGGATCCTGTTGAACCCATAAGCCTTCACTAATAGTTTTCATTCTTCTCTGCCAGTATCAAATAACAAATGTCAGATCTCATATGGGAACCACTAACAACATAAAAATAGATTTATATGGAAAGATGAAGTTCAAAAGAAGAGTTACAAAATGTAGGAAGGTTTTGTTTGTACCCAGTCACACACAAATAAAATCAGTCAAAACAACACTGTTCAGGACCAGGCTCACCATCACCCATGACCTTCTCCCACCATCACTGTGCTTTTGAATGCTGGACACTGGCTACAAATTAATTTGCTGAAACTGAGGAAAATGCTTCCCTGATGTGTACATAAGAAACGTTTATTAGCTAATCCCAGACTTCAACTGATCACTTCTGGTTCAAACTCTATGCTAATACTCCCTCTAGCTTTCCTTTCATCAAAGAGAAGAGCTCCAAAGCTCTAGATCTGCTCCTCACCTTCCAACCTTGTGAGAAAGAAGATAGCATTATAATGCCAAAATCCTTGACTGCCAGTTGGTGATGTTGGTTTAGTTTTTCTGGTGACCAGAGAGAAGCCTAAAGCATCTCAGATCTGGAAAAATGGAGGCATGGAGAAGTAACAAGACTTGGCCACAGAAGGGAGAGGCAGATCCTCAAGAGGTGTAAATCATTACAGCTCTTCTGATGTCAGCACCCCAGGGAGGTCGGACCAGCATCAAGCGGAGCAGCAAGGAAGAGGAGAGCTGAGCCTCTTCCTGCTTGTCACAACGTGAGTCCAGGAAACTCAGACCCCAGCTCTCCTCCTGCTCTGGACTTCAGCCACCATCTCATCCCTGCTTGGAGAATCTGTCAGCACACCTCAACCCTCGAAAACTGGGGCTCGAGCCAAGGCCCTCAAAAGGGAGCAAAGGAAGGATGGGAGACGGAGTCCAAAATTGTCTTTCCGTTCTAAAGGTGAGCCCTTTGGAACAAGCTGGAGTCACACTGGCTCTGCCTGGGGACAGCCTGCCAGTGGCTGTTTGATATGTGGAGTGAATGAAAACGTTACCCCTATGCGATGATGTTCCAACACCTTTCAGCACCAACTTGCCTTTTCCTTTATCTTTTTTTGTTTTAAACACAGACTCTCGGGAAAGCAACTTAACAGACCAAGCTGCAAAGCAGACAGAATAGAATTGTCTTTTTTTTGGCTTCCAATACAAGAATGCAAAGCATTGTCTCTCTGGGAGGAGAATTAAGTATGGGCAAGTGTTTTGGCAAGAGAGCCACAGAGGAGAATGGAAGGCGAGGATGAGGCGGGGGAAGAGGAGGGGAGGGGGAGCCGGGGGTCAGATGGATGGTTTGGTCTTTTATAAATCTTGGATGGGGAAGAGGCACACAGATGGCTTTGTGTTTTAAAATTATTCTAATAAATCAACTCCATAATCATAATCAAAATGCCCTTGTCTCTCTCTTCCCCCTCTTCCATGTATCACAGCTGAGCAACAAGACTGGAGCGTGTGTGTGTCTGGAGAGGGAATGGCAAGCACTCAGGACAAAAACAGACTGCGGTGAAAGAGCGAGGGGAAGCGTGTGAGCGAGCGTGCAAGCGTGCGTGCACGCGTGACCACAGCTGGGTGTGGGACCCATCATGAGCAACTCACAACACCAGCGTGAGAGCAAACAAACGACACAAGCAGGGGAGGGAAGGAACACAGAGGGCTTTGCAGCATGCGGTGGGTGAAGCATTGTCAGGGCAAGGGTGGGCACATCCCCATGGGGGGGACCATTTCAAAGCAGGAACGTGCAAATGCGTGCAGGAAGAAGGTCCAAGCGTGAGAGCGAGCCTGCAACTATCTGCAAAGAGAGGAGCTATCTTGATGGCGGGGGAAGGAATGGGAAAAGGCAAGGTCTCATCTCTCCCAGGCGGGAGCGGACGTGCTGGGGAGGAATGCTGTGTCCCCGTTCCAGTGCTCGCTCTTGGCTGCGAGGAAGGTGCAGCCTCTCCTCCTCCAGCAGGAGCCACTGGGCCTGGTCCACGGGGGGGAGCAGAGGCTCCCACTGTCCGGGTTTTCCATTTGGAGCTCCACGTGGCACAAAATCCCATCGGTTTCCCTGCCAGAGGGAGCCAGGTGGAGAGAACAATAAAAAGCAGAAGGCGCGGGGTGGGGTGGGATGGTCCAGAGCGGATGCAGAGGATGGAATTAATCAGCTGTCCGGGAGGAATATTAGAGCTCTTCGGCTTGTCGTCAACGCCTTCTCCTCCTTCCCAAAGACAGACACAATGAGAGACCAAGGAACATTTCCTATTGTTACAGGGGATTTGTCCACAAGGTCCAGCCCCATGTGGAAGTCATTACCGGCTGGGAGTGGTAGGTATCTTGCACAGAACATGCAGCTAGATGGGATGGGGGAGGGCAATGGGGAAAAAGTCGAGAGACCAGAGATGATGTGTCCCTGTCTACTTGATTTAGGCATCTCAAGGGAGACTGTCACCATAGCAGCCCAGCTCCTAGTCCAGGGATTGCTGTGGGCTGAGGTACGAAGTGTTTTGCTTAATATCACCCCTTGGACGGAGCCAAAGTCCTGAGCACTCCTACGAGAAGCCATCAAGGGTAGTTCTGCGCCAACAGGAACGGATCACGAATTTCACTGCTGCTACTGAATGAGGAAGGGAGGGACTGTTACGTCAAGGTTTTCTTTTCCCTGCCTCCGACCCTCCCTAGATAGAAAACCAAAGAGTGGCTGCAGCAACAGCTGTACAAAGCACGAGGTGAAGAGCTGACCACTGCCCACCTGCACGTCCTCCCGCTCCAGCAGAACTTGGCCTTCAAGATCATCCATGGAAGAACGTAATTATCCATGGGTGAGAGCCCAGGATTGAGTGATCAGAGAGAGTCAACACCTCTGTGCTCACATGGGAAAGCAGATCCTTTTAGACACATGTAAGCTCAGTCGTTTCACGCTAAATCATACTTAAGTCAGCAGCATCTCCAGAAGTGGTGATGTCAGCGCCCTCAGGACAGCCGGCCTCGTGCACAGAGGAAAGGGGCACCTCGGAAATCAGTAGGAAATCGGCATGTAGGTAAAATGCAGTCTGCCGTACGACAAAGCTGTCCTCCCTAGGCCTGCCAAATTCATTCACGACTTCCCCAGCCATGAAAGAGCAGATAGAAACAAAGTCGGTCATGGGGACTGGGAATAAAAATAATCACATTAAGCCTAGTTTGGCCATTTGGTCCAAGAGGAACCACGTAATGCATCACAAAGAGAACTGAGAGAGCTGGGGGGCAGGGGAGCAAGCAACAGTCAACAGGCAGCTGGCCGGCGTGCTAAATGCCACCCACCACTGCTGGCATCTTTAACACAGAAATGTTTCTCCCAGAGACCTCAAACCATGTCGAACAAACAACTTTTAGGCTCCCAGGATGAGCAGTCATCACTTTTACCTGGACGACATTTGGAGCACTCATACAATTCCTTTAAATGCTTGCCCCTCTTGAACCAGGCTCTCCAAAACCACTCAACATATAAATACACAAATGAGGAGCAATACCAACACTGAAAGTTGTCTATCAATACCCTAACCAGCTGCCTTCCACCTAGCAAGTTCTCTCTTACACACAGTTGACTTTTGTCACGTTTCCACCACTGGTCTGGGTAACAGCTTGGAGAGAGGTGACCTGCAGGCTGCACCTGGGGCAGGAAGAGGTGTCCATCTCCAGGAGATGCGATACCCAACACCCAGTTTCATGCAACTGCCTTCAGAAAACTGCAATATCTAAGGGGCAAGGCTTTGAGAGGGAAAGAAGGGCAGGCACATAGTCGAGAGGACAGTGCCGACACAGTGGGACACGCAGCAACTTCTGGGGTTTTCAGAAGCTCCAAGAGCATCCAGCACAACTACCATGCTTGCAGATGGCCACACACAACTGTCTCAGACCACACGTCCTTGAAGAGCACTGGGGGAGCAGAAGACCATCACTGCGGGGGAAGACCAGGAGAAACAAGGACTCTGCCACCCTGATGCATTGTAGGACATCAAGGACAACTGCATCCCAAAAGCCTCTTTTGCACCAGTGATTAAGCACATTTCTGCAACCTCCTGTCATTGGTGCAGGGCTCTCCTGCTCCAGCCCAACCCCCAACACACCATTCACTGCCTGCATTCAGTTTGGTGCACCCAGAAGCCCTCAAAAAAAAATCAAGCCCAAGCACGGTGATATGATGCTGTGCTGTTCTTTTTAATAAATAAATAAAAATACTTGTTATACTTCCATGGAAAATGAACATGGGGAAGATCAGCATGGTCAGCTCATTTATCTCCAAGAAATTTCTTCTTAATTGAGCAGGGTGTCCCTCCCCACAGGACAGCACTCAGCTGGGTACTTTTACAACTACGAACATTGCAGCTTTTTCTTGCAAATGGTGTGAATGTTCTCCTCTATTTATGTCTTATAAGAACTCATTTTTATCAGCATTTATGCATCATAACACATAGCCCTGATCCTGCAAAATCTCTACACGGGCACAGCTTTGTGTATGCCTGAGATCTCCCTGGCTTCCATGAGCTATTCATCTGCAGCTTGCTGAAGAGGCTGAAGCTGTACTTATATTTTATGTATGTGGAAAAATTATTACATAGCAATAGGGTTCAAATAGGAGCCCCCACATTCATCAGATGTCTGACTCGCTTGGTACACTCAGTCTAAAATGGAAACAGGGGATGGGAAACATAATAAGATGTAATAAAAATGTCCTTAAATGTTTCAGGTTATTGAAAAAATCTCTCTTTGTAAGCTCTCTAACTTTTGAAATCATGAACATGCATTCTCACAAAGTTAGACTTAAAAGTAGCTCATATTTAAGATTGCATTGTTCCAATTATACCTACAAAATATACACAACATATACATGTATAAAATGTATTATTACACTGTAAAATGTATATTTACATTATTTAAATTAAATTTAAAATTAAAGTCATGCTGAAACTAAATGTGCTTGTTTGCCATGTGTCTTGGTAGGACACGCTACGCTCATTCCATAAGACCAAAGAATTTAAAAATAAAAGCTATGTATTGAACTCGTGTAGCTCTTTTCTCTTTAAACTTTTTTTTTCTTTTAAAATAAATTTTAGGCAACATTTTTAACGTTATGAACGCATTCTCAACTGCGGAACCGAAGAAGCTATGAAAATGGTGTGAACCTGGTGTTGCCCCACGGGGGACAGCACGTCACCCCGTCCGCATGGCACTAACAGCAGAGGTGCCGCCACAGTCGGGATGGACAAAAGCAGCTCCAGCTCTGCTCTGGGTGCTCCACGTTGCAACCGCAACGGTTTGCATGCACTTCATCTCCGACACCGAAGAGGTGACGGCCACCTCTGGGAAGCACAGGCACCGAGTCCCCATCGCCACCCAAGTGCAAGGCAGCGGCCTCCCCGCCATGAGGCAGCACTTGGCCCCGCGCAAACGCTGCTCAGATGCAGCCCGTTCCTAGCCCTGTGTCTCTCCCACCTCCCTCCCTCACGCTCCCCCTGCACACCGAGTTTTCCTCTTTGTTGCCTCTCTCTCTCTCTTTCACTCTCCTACCACAGCTGGTTAAAATTACGCTGGAATTTTGTTTTTCTGTCAAGTGAATTTGGACCTGGTAAATCCCTCCCAGCCATTCCAGTGGCCTCCCAGCGAACATCGAGGCTGCATGTAATATACATGATTTAAGAAAGGTGCTGCTGGAGCTATTTCCGAGCACGTTCATGATAGAGGGCCTGGGGCAGCCAAGAGGGGCTCCTGCGGCTTGCAGACACCCGGGGCCTGGGAGGGACCGCAGGGTTTTCGCATTAGGAGCGGGTGGGGGCAGGAGGGGAGGGATGAAGGCATGTCATGTCAGCTGGGGCGGCTCACCTTGCAAGGACGATGCGCAAAATCACAGAAAAACAAAACAGAAACATCCTGGGTTTGGAGAAAACTCAGCGCTTTTGTCTTGAGAGACCACAGGAGCAAACATGAAAACCCTCCGGTGAGCCAAGCCAACGGGGAGCTGTGGTATAGCAGGAGCAGGACACGTTCTTGGCTGACCCGGGGAAGCTAAGGTCTTTCAAAACCATATAATAATAAATCAAGGGTACTCGTGCGCACAGGCACACACGTGCACCTGCACACGTGCCGGGCACAGAGCAGAGGGCTTGGTGGTCCCTCCCTCTTCAGTGGTGCTGGAGCCACCTTGGACTCAAGGCAGCAGAGCAAAGCGCAGGGAAGCTTGGCTCGCATCCGGGCACGGTGCTGGGACCCGGCCTGAGGACATTCCTGAGGGCCCCCTGCAGCTCCCCTCCGCTGCTCTGGTGGGGTCCAGAGGGTCCCAAAACTGGTGGCCCCCCAACCAGCAAAAGGCTTGGGCCACCCTCATAGAGCTACAGGCGTTCCCAGAAGACCAGGCTGTAATTATGAGCAGGACTGGTTAGGAATACTAGGTCAAAAGCAGTTCTCCAACAAAAAAACCCTTCTGGTTAAAAATAACGGGTTTAGAAACAGTCATAGAGTTCAATGAAACTTTGGTTTTGGGGAAAAAAAGCAAGGCAATGCCTTTGATAGTGTTGAAACTGCCCCATTACAACATTTTTTGAATGGAACAATGTAGTTTTAGCCTTCAAAGTGAGTTTTTTAAACACAAAATCACCAAATGTTAAAAATATTAAGTTTTTAAAAGGTCAGGAAGAGAAAAACTTCTCACTTTCGCACAACAAAGCCTCTAAATTAACCCTACGTGGGTTTTTATTGAGGGGCAAGGAGGGGAGGTAGGAGGCTGTAAAGGGGAGATTTTATTTAATGGAATATTGCAAATGATTGTAGGAGGGGAAAAAAGGGGAACTGTTCCCTTTTTTCATAATTAAATACATGCATTTTGTATATATACATCTACGTACACATACACGCACTTCCCTTCAGAAGGAATACAGACCCACTCTCCAGGTTTAATTAATCGTGCTGGGCATGTACAGGCGGTCCCTGTCCTGGACAATGCATAATCCCAGAGCAAACCAAAGGGTCAATGAGGATCTAAGGGCGAAGCATCTCACTTTGACTCAAACAATGGGTCAGTGGCAAATCTGCAACTGGGATTAGCTTTATATGCTACACCAAGTACGTGAAGGAAAAGGCATTTATAAGGTGATGAGTGAACAGTCAAAGGGCTGTCTACGTTCGGCTAGGCGTGAGCATGAAAGAGGAGAGAGATTGTGCATGCATGTGTGTGCACATACACACGCCCATGCCCACCTCCTGGGTGGGGTTAGCAACCCTTAGTGAAATTACGGAGAAGTGCAATGGAAAAAAAAAAAAAATCAAAGACTGAATCTTGTTACTAGCCTGTATTTCTTCCCCTGCCCCAAACACAGCAATAAAAATATTAAATTAACTTTGAGGTATTTTTTTCCTCTTAGTCTAGTATAGCTTCAGATGATATGAGAGGCTTTTATATATAATCTAGATTTATGGCTTTTTTGTTTTGCAGCTGAAACGTTGGGTTATGAAAGAAAAGGAGGTTGTGTTTTGGTCATAAATAGAAAACATGCAAATAGAAAACAAATTTTGCAAACTTGATCTATGCGTTTGTGTATATATGCATAAACATGCACACACAAAGATAAAGAAATAAATCCCATGCTTATACATCACGTCTCTACCAAGTGTCTATGCATACTTATAGAAAATCCACTTACTGACTTTTTTTGGTGTTTGAAAACCTGCCAGTAAAAAGCCAAAATGTCAGTAAACACAGTGGATGCCATCACTGTTTCTCTTTGCAGGTTGGTTTCCCTGGTGTACAAAGGTCAGCTCCAGCTCCAACATAAATTATTACTGCCTATTTGACTCATCATATCCAAATAATAGCCAACACATGCTGGATACTTTATGGATGAAAAACTTCTATCCCAAAGAACCAGCAATTAAAAAACTTTAGGTGGATAAAAACTGGGAGAAAAGGGTCCTTGCCCAGGTTGTTAAGGCAGGGGCAGAATAAATACCTCGCCCAGGGTGGCACACAAAGCCCGCGGCACGAACCGCTGCTCCCGCCTCCGAACCTACCCCACGCCTCCCCCATGGCACAGGGAAGCGCCCGGGGCCAGCTCGTGGTGGGAAAACCTCTGCTAAAACCCTGCCCACCCCTGGATGCTTTGACTTGATGCACAGCTTTGAGATGCCCAGGCAGGTGCAGGGGACGGGCGTGAGCTGTGGTGGGCCGGACACGGGGTCAAGCTGTCAGCTGCTCTGGCCCAGCCGCCCCAGCCTCCCGCTGCCCCACGTCCCTCCCGCACCTGCCAAGCACAGAGCGCAGCCCCGCACCATCCCCGCGAGCCCATCCTCAGCGCTTGCTGGTCCTAGCCCTGACATGTAAATAACAACGGACCATTTCCACAGCTTTCCAGCCTATTACACTGCTCTTTGGACCTTGCCTCTGATCAGAACAGCAAACCTGTGTCCCTGCGTGACCCCCTTGGCGCAGCCAAAGCAAACCAACATGCTATATTTGTTTTCCAAGCCCGGGCCAGGAATGATTCCCGTAAGGCTCAGCCTGGCTTAATGGAGCTGTGTCTGTGCTGTGCCTCTAAGCCTACATTTGGCAGCGGGGCCTCCGCTGCTCTCTCGCCTGGCTCGGGCGGGACGCAGTGGTGTTTGCTGAAGGTAACTCCAAGGCGAGGAGAAGCAGCAGCAAGCGGTGGTGGTGGGGAGGGGAGGAAGAAAAAAAAATGGAGATGAAGGAAAACGAGGAGGAGGAGGGGCAGCCGGAGGGTGCTCCCGACCTTCCCAACGCATCGCGGCTGTTTGGAGACAAAAATTGGCTGTACAGCAGGTTTCCAGAGGAGCACAGCGAGAGGACAGCTGGGGCTGCAGCCCGGCGTGAGAGCCGGGAGCTCCTCACCCGCCTGCGTCACGCCACCGCGCTCGCCCCACCGGCCTCTTGCTCAATCGCTGCTGCAGCCTGGATGTTTTCCTTGGAGGAGGCAGCTCCTGCGGCTGCTCCGGGGCAGGCTGGGCTCGGGTGGTGGCTGGGGTGCCACCGACAGGGGCCCCGCTGGGTCAGCTTTCTGCTTTGTGACTGTCCTGGGTTCCCCTGTGCCGCTGCTGCGTGCCCAAGCCGTCGCAGAGCTTTGCTGCATTTCCCTGCCATCCCTTTCCCCACAGCTCGTGCTCTTGAGGCCCTGGCTACCTGGCCTCCTTCCAAAGGGGTGTCCTCAGGACCGCACGCAGCATGAGACATCCAGAAATCACTCCTGGGCCCGCCTTCACGCAGCCAGGTATCCATGCATACATCCTTCTCCACCCCCAGCCAGCCGTGGCTTTCGGTCACTCCAAAGGGCGAGGAAAGAAATCTTGCCCTAGGACAGATGGGACCCTGAGCTTTTTTTTCATCGTGTAGCCCTCCCCTGCGTGCTGGTGGAGCCTCTTTCCACACTGCATGGGCACCTGCTTTAGCACGGGGGGCTTCAGTTTGCAGAGACCTGGGTACCAGCAGAGAGCCACAAGCACAGACCCACATCCTGACACCCCCAACACTGGGGCACGGAGGGAGATTTTGCTCAAGGAGGTATCTTTTCCCAGCAGGATTTCCCCACTGCCAGTGCTCAGCAGAGGAACAGGCAGGTTGGTCGCACCAGTGACACTTGCAGTGCATGGTCATAGCCTGCACTTAGGCAAAAAGATACTGATTATAGTTTCATAGCAAGTCCCACTAATTGTATCAGTGAGGTGCGACTGTCCCCCTACACCGGTGTCTGTACAGATGGATGTTACACCTCGCCGTGCAGCCCTGGCGTGCCAGGAGCCTTCGCGCCAGGACGGGGAGGAGGAGCTACACCAGGCCGGGTGCACCAAACGCAAGTGGTGCCACTCAGGTGCGGGACAGGAAAATCTTCTGGGAGGATGAGGAAAGCATGGCTGCTGGGCCCAGATCTTCTGAAACGGGTCCAGAGCAAAGCAGGAGAAAGAAGGAGAGACGCTGAATCTGCTAAGTTTAGCTCAAGAGCCAGAGCAGAAGCTGAGCTTGCTCAAAGTTTGGATGTATTTGGACCGGGAAAAGATTCAACTTATTAAGAAGAGAATGGCCATGAAGTTTGGACCCAGAGCTACACTCTGTTGAGTTTGTACTGTTTGAGTTCCAGGCTTTTGTTGGACACGTAGGTGGTTCTGTCCCTGTCCTCTGAGGAAGGCACACAAGGCTGCTCCTACGTACCCCCACACCGCACCTCGGCCACCTCGACACTGGGGGAAGGACGCAGGCTTCTGGCCCTGCCTCTGGGGCACGGAAATGTCCTGTCACTGCCTTGTGGGCAGTAGTGCTCTGCATTCTCCAAACAAGCAACCTCCAAGCCTGGAAAACCTCATCAAGGTTGCCTATGAAGCGGATGAGAGATCTTTCACTGAGAGTCCTCAAAACCAGCAAACAAGCTACCCAGAAAACCACTGAAGAAACACGTCCAAGAGGTCTGGGTGCATCCGTGCGTCCCAGCCTCCCTTGCCCAGGAAGGACGGATGTGCCCTGTGCCATAAGGCTCTGCTTGGACATCTCCAAGGGCAAGCCCAGGGGATGCTGGTAGCTCGCGGAGCCTGACTGCTGCTACGCGCCCGCGGCACTCGCTGCCACCCTGCCCCAGCCCCATTGCCAGGTGCAGGGGGATCGCTTTCTGTGCTCAGCCACTCCGTGCGGTGAGCCCGGGAGGGAGGTGACCACTGAGCCCTGGCACAAGGGCCTTCAACAGCAGCTCCTGTGCTGCAAGGCTGCTGGAGGACTCCATCCCTCAGCAGCACGAGCAGGCAGGAAGAGGCAGCTAAGCTTTTAATAGTGACTTCAAAGTTTTTCCACAAAAACAAAACCTCTGCTACAACAAAACGGATGTTTTGGCAACATTCCCCAGTGTGGCACTGGGCAGACAACAATCATGCCGTGGCCACCTACACCCTCGCCGGTCCTGCTGTGGCGACAGGGCTGCGTGTCACCTCTCACAATCCCTTCGGGATGCTCGGGCTGCGGCACAGCTCCCAAACCCGGGGCGGGCAGGAGCACAGGCAGAGCCCCAAGGGCGCCTGGCCGCTGCCCGCTTCTGCCTACCTGCCTCGGGGTGGGAGGCAGGCGGCGACGGCCCCTGGTGCTGCGCCGCCGCGAATGGCAGCGCTGGGGCTGCCTGAGTTCAGAGCGACCCAGACGGGGCCCCCTCAGCTTCCCGGCCAAGGCAGGACGCAGCAGCCCAGCTGCTCGGGCTTGGCTTCGCCTTGCATGGCAGCTGGGGGGGGAGAGCCAAGCGCGAGGAGGGACAGGGAGCGTGTGCATGCATGGGGGGCTGCAAACGGCCTCCCCCTCCTACTTCCCCAGGTTAAAAATAATAATAATAATAAAAAAAGAGCTAGTAATTAGAAGGTGAAATCAGGACATAAAAGAAGCAGAAAATTGCCTCAAAGGGTGCTTTTTCTTTTTAAAGGTTTCACCAAGATTTTTGCTTTACCCCAGGGTGTCCTTTGCAAATCAGGCCTCACTGCAAAGGCTATTGGATACGACTCTGACGTCAGCAGGGAAAAGGTCCCCAGACTCTCATTAGAAAGGGGAAGAAAAAAAATCTTTTTTTTTTTTCCCCTGACCAATTTAACCTTTTCAGAACAATAAACGGGCTGGTTACAGGACAAAACCAAACAAGCAGGAGGGCTGCGGGCTCGGTGCAAGGACGGAGAAGGCGAGCGGCAAGCCTGTGCCGGGGCTCGCGCTGGCTCCAGGGCTGGGCTCAGCACCACGGCTCAGCACCACTCTGCCCCCAGCAGCACAGCCTGGCCTGTGCTGCTGGGGTTTGCTTTTAACCCGTCGGTGAGTGGGTGCAGTGCTGCCCTGCCTTTCCCCAGCGCCAAACCTGCCGACTGTAACCCTGTTGCGCTGGAAGGAGGAGATGGGTGAAGAGAGGTGGCCTAGGGCACCTAGCAGCAGCACCTCAAATGCCCCTGGAGACCCCTCACCCATTTTGGAAGGTGTTTGGAAGTCAAGTTTCACTAGACCCTCACACGCAGGTGCTGCATAGAAGTAGCCATGCACACTGGAAAGGGAGCAGCTCCTTGTTGCAAAACAACAGCATTTGGAGACCTAGGTTGCCATTTGGGGGAACAGCAGAGATGCCAGAGAGGCCCTAAGGGGCCAGGCTTGACCAAGAAGAGTCCCAGCTGCAGAGATTGTGCCCAAGCCTTTGGCAAACAAATTTAACTTTCAAGATGTGAAGGGTCACACCTCAAGGAAGTGGGATTTTCTGAATTAGAAAAATGAGGCTTGTCGGCATGCAGTGCGTGGGTCAGCGCTGATGGAGCCTGGCCTGTGATGCTTGGGGTGGGCAGTGACCCAGAGGGAACAGCTGCTCATCGCATGGTATTTTGGGCCCACTTTCCCAGCCGCGGATGGGCAGGTCACAGTGAGCAGACCTGGCAGGGCCACTCATGAGAACGGGGCTGCTGCTATCCGCGCTGACAAATCACTCTGGGGTGGGAAAACGCTGCTGAGAGGGACAGAGGCGGCTGATGGCGATGGAGGCACAAAGGGCTGGGCTGCTTTCCCAGCTCCACCAGCTGCCCCTGGACCATGCAGGACCCTGTCGCGCCCCATGGCTGGGCTGGCTCTCCTGGGGGCTGCTGCACGGCTCCCTCCACCCCTTCTGTGTTGCCCTGGATGCCTCTCTCTTCTTTTTGGGCTCCATTCTGCCCTCGGCAGCCCCTTTCCCTTTGCTTTGAACCAGTTCCCGTGCTGTCCACGCAACGAGAAAACTTCCCACCTAACGCAGCGGGACCCTGCTCTCAGATAACCCTAAAGCCCGTGCACATCTATCCCATATGGTCTCCCGCACCACTCGAGGACTTTCTTCTCAGCTCTTGCTGCACTACAGGGGCACGCAGCGCTTCTCCCCGCTGCGGACGCCAGAAGCACCCCAGCGCTGGATACCAGTTGCCCCAACTCAGCTGCGCTGGCGAGCGAGGACAAGCAGCTTGGCCAGGTCCCCACCCAGCCACGTCCCTCCCCACCCACCTTCTGCAGGGTGGACAGGGAGGAAGCAGAGAGGCCGCTCGCTCCCGAGCTTGGCTTGGCTGCGCAGGGGTGTGTGCGAGCAGGGCTCCTTGCTTTTCCTTTCCATTCTGCACTACGCCGCCCAGGACGCGCGGAGCACAAAGCCCCACTGCGATTTCTCTCCCACCGCTCGCCTGTCACCAGCACTGTGACGTTGGTCCCATGGCACTGCCACCCGCGCTCAGCCCGAAGCCTCAGCCCTTCCCCAGGGCGTGCCAGGCTGGACAGGCTTTCCGACGGGCTGCAGGGACCTTTCTGTGGCAGGCAGATGACAACCCCTTTGCAACAGAGCTAACATCTCCGTAGATTGTGTGCTGGCCATTTTCTCAGCTGCCACTGAATGCAGGGGGAGGCAGAGGTCAGCAGCAGCAGATAAGGAAGCTGGTGCTGTTATTTTGGGGATCAGAATGCAATCCCTTCCAAGCAGCTTTCCCTGCCCCTGTGGGTCGGTCAGAGGGCATCAAAAGGTGCCAAACTTTGTCAAAGGAGAGGTGGCAAAAAACAACAGGGGGTTTCCAACTCCTTTTGCCACTCGATCTCCAGCCCGTACCTTCGAACACATTCATTTTAGTCCTGACAGCCTGAGAGTGGGCAAGGCACACTGAGGGACATCTGCCTGCCAGCCCCCAAAGGGACTTTGTGCTGCACAGGATAATCCTGGGGGGGTGATAAAAATCTCCTCATCCCCATGGAAATTGAGCCATGTTCCTCACATACCTCTGCTAATTCAATTTTACACAGTGTGAATAGACCTGCCAAGCCTTTATTATTCTTTCTTCTCTAGAAGTTTGCCGCAGAGGGGTCCTGCGGGCAGAGGGGAGGGTGGGCGCCTGCCCTGCATTTCCCCTGGACCCCTCCCACCTCCCCAAGCCCGATCCCTGTGATCAGCGGTCATGCTCAGTGCTCCTCAGGCATATCTCGGTTGCTCTCCTTTCAAAACACAGGTCTGAGGATGGAGGGGAGGAAAAGTCCAAGGCAAACATGTAATTGCTTAGAAATACCTGGGGCAGGCAGCAGTGGATTTTGGATTTAGGTGAATGTACAGGAGAAAAGCACTTGGGAGCAATAGAACTAGTGCTAAAAGTCCTTATGATCCTCTATAGCTACTTTGGGTTTGCAATGGTGTCTGCAAGTAAATCTCCCTGTAAAACCCTGATAGACCCGTTCAGAGGAGACGCACCAGGAAAGCTCACTGTCACTTGGTCTGCAAGGAGAGTTCCTGGATGGGCAAATACTCGCACAAGCACATGGGTTTCCACAGCAGACTTGGTCTGCTGGAGCCCTGGGTCTGGTCCAGTGCCCACGGCTGACACTGGGAAGCAGAGAGGTGGACTCTTGAGCCACCAGAGCTGGAAATTCCAGCCTCTGCCTGCAGCTTTCCTCCTAGCCTGGGGAGGACTGCCTCAGACTCATGTCCTGCACGTGGTGCAAGACCCATAGGGACGCAGGTCATCCTCCAGAAAAAAAGATCAGATACTCAGTTTCTAAAGGGAATCAGATTTTGAGCCCTTTCTCTCAAAAAAAATCTGTCCCAAATGGAATATGAATTAATGAGTTCATTTGGTGACCAAATGCAACTGCTCAACTAGACTTGGAAAGAAGTGCACCAAGACACAGAAGTGATAAGATATTTTGACCAAGCTACTAACGAGAGTGGGCAAAAATCCTCGAGCTCCAGGTCCCAGAAATGACAGAAGGAGAAGGAAATTAGAAAATAAGTAAAAACAGTTATTAGATATAAACACATGAAATGGAGGGAATTCAATATTATTTATAAGATTTTTTTTAATTATAGGAAAAAACTGATAAATTCTAACAAAAAAGTATTGAAGGCATTTTTAGTTTAATTATTTACGTATTATTGAAGCTCTGATGTACTTTATACCTCCAAAAGGCAGGACCTGTGCTAAGTAGCTGCAATGTTTGCAACCTACCCTGGCCACTTGAAATGAAAAATAATGAGTTGAAGCAACTTAACTTTCACAATCAATAGCTTGGGCTTTTTTTCTAATTTTCTCTGCCCTTTTTTTCTAATTTTCTTGCAAGATTATCCACTAGTTTGCTTTTAAACCTGAAATTACTCTTATCCATTCTCTACATTAGTTCCACACTGAAGCTATTTGTTTGGGATTAGTTATACTTACCCGACTGGAGGGGTGCTGGGAGGATTACTTGGAGTTTGCAGAGGGCTCTGAGGATGGAAAGCACTATCTAAATGCTAAGTGTTATGAAGGCAGATGAGCTATTTACTGATCCCGATTGGTAATACCCCCCACTCCAATTTGGGCTCAGAAATTGAAAGAGCAGAATTCTTTTTTTGGAGAGACAAATAGTGGGAGAAGGCCAAGACAAGGAGGTCCACAAATAAAAGAAATCCTAAAACATCACTTAAGGTCAAAAAAGGGAGGGCTGGCTTTATTCCTGGTGCGAGGGAGCGCTGATGATGCTACAGGACCCGGAGCACAGGTGGGTGCAGGAGGGAAGGGAACCGCACCTCAGGCAATCGCCCCTCCGGCATCTTGCAGCGCAAAAATCATTCCAATTCCAATCAATTCCAATCATTCCCATCATTCCTTACGCAAACCTAACTGGCTTGTCTGGCAACAACGCGCAACCTGGCTCTTAAACAGAGAGAGAGACTGAGCCTCTCTTGTTTACAAAGATGAGCTTTACTGATGTAACATGACATTTTGCTGGGCAATGGTATTTGATTGTTTCATCTTACAGTGGCACCTAGAGGCCCCCAAAGAGATCAGGGTCTTGTGTGAGATTTTGTACACATACGTACAAACAGACAACTCTCGCTTCAAATACTATCACCATCGCAGTCCCACATCAGCTCTGCGCGGACACAGATGGTGGGGGTGTACAAAAAAAACAAAACCACAAATCAACCCTTGTCTCCATAAATTCACCATGACCGTATTTATCGAGGTGTGAGTGTTAAGGGGAGCACAGCCCCTTTGTTTCCCCAGCACAGCACATGCTTAGAAACTGCACCTTGCAGCCAGAGCTGAATCCTTCCCAGACACAGCCAGGCAAGGCCAGACGGAGAAGTGAGGGAAGGGGTGTGGGGATGAGGCAAAAAATGGGCTGTTTGTACAGGATGGGAAAGTTTTGGGAAGAGCTTTGAGCAAACACAATGAGAGGATGGGGACAGTGCAAGGATCCTTGTTTACAAGCCTATGAAACAGGTGATAATAGCTACTATTTAAAGTGGTGGGAAGAACCTCAGAGATTGTGAAGAGGTCAACAGCAAAGCTAAGGAGCGATGCCCAGCACTTTACAGATGAATATAGGCACTGGGGTGGGATACAAAGAGCCTGATCTGCCTCACGGGGAAGCGCTCAGATCTGTTGAAGACAATTTTCCAACAGGCGCCAAGGATCTGGCCCGTCAGACCTGGCGCAGACCCTGGCTGCTCTCTGCCGGACGTCTCGGCTCGCCGGCAGAACGTGGCACCGTGCCTTGCAACCCAGCTGCTACAGGGCTTGGGCTCAGCACCAAAGCCGGAGCTGAGAAACGCCCTGCTAGAAAGCCGCAGCAAAAGGCTGCGTGCTGCTCCAGGGACGAGCTGCTCCACAAAACCAGGACCAAGGCTGCAGCTGCGGTGCACAACATCCTGAGCAGCAGAACGGCAGAGGCGAGCTGAGAGAGAAACTGAAGTCAGATGCGCCTGCATGGAGAACCACAAAGCAACGCCCCAAGCCTTTTTTGTGCCGTCACCCACGCGGGCTCCTTGCAGGCTCCTCTCTGGCACTATTCCTGCTCCGTGGGGGACCCCAGGGCAGAGGCGAGGCCGCAGCCACGCACCTCTCCAGCGAGTGCTCTGACCAGGAGGAGGGACGGAGGATGGTGATCTGGATTAGCCAGCGACTAACAGTGGGCTGCGTGTCCAGAAGGCGGTCTTTTTTCTCCTGTTTCCTTCTCCCGCTTGGTTGTCTAAGAAAACATGTCGTCTCCCTTAACAAACCACATCTCATTAGGCATTTCTACTTAGTGGAACTGAGGAGGAAAAAGAGCACACAAGCACTGAGAGCATCCTCACACGCAGCCGCCGCCCCATGGCTGGACACCGCCCTGGGGACGGGAAACCCTCGGCCACAGCCAGCGGAAGGAGAGGAGACGGCATCCTCCAGCCCCCGTGCTTCACCCAGCGGGGACCCAGCTCCTCTGTGTTGCTGTTTTCCCCAGCCAAAACTATTCCATGAATTCAACCATAACTTTTGTAACAGTTTGGATGTGACGAACGTGGCATTTTTGACATAGTTTATTTTGCGGGGGAAAAAAAAAACAAATGGGAAAAAAAAATAAGCAAGCAAACAGCCAACCACAGACTGCACCGGGTTTTGCTGTGGTTGACATCCACAGCCTGCGGTGAGGATGACACACTTGGGCGGCCGGGCAGGGCCAGGTGCTCACGCCGCAGACAGCACCAAGGGGCCGTGTGCCAGCGGCAGCGCCGTGCGGGGCTCATCCTGGAAGGGACATCTTCGCTCTCCAGCATTGAGGCGGTGGGGAGCGTTCACCTAGAAACGCTTCTGGAAACGCTCGGTGTTCATCTGTGCGGTAACAGCTTGGTTCAGCCTTTAATTCTGTCTGGAAGAACTATGTCCTGTCCACCCGGCCTGCCTGGCTTCCTACCCAGCCTCGGGCGCATCCCTTCGTCCCACTCTGCTTCAGCTCCCCTCTGCTCGCGTTGCGGGAAGGAGCTGCCCCAACATGCTGTGCCCCAGTCCTACAGCACTAACAGACCCATGAAGCCTCATGGAGGCCTCCTGGGAAGTGCTTTCTTAATTATTCATGAATGAAGATGAGAATCCTAATTGGGAAAAGAAAATCTCTCCGGAGATCAGCTGCTTCAACATGCGTTTTGCTGATTGCTCCTAAGAGCAGAGAGAAAGGGTGAGCTCCTCTCTTCCTTCTGCAAGCTTTAAGAGCACATAGAACAGCATTTGTGAGATAATTTGGTGGTCACAGAGGACTGGGTTTTATTCCTGAATTGAAAACTGGCTATTAAACATCATTTAAAGAACAAAATAAAAATAAAACAGCAATTTCTTTTTTTATTCTCTCCCTACCATCATCATTAACCTTCTTTCTGCATAATATCCCTCTGCCAAGGATCTCCAACTGAGTAATAAAATTTTAGTACATGAACCTTATCAATGCTCTGGAAGTGAGTATTCTTGTCATTTCAGACAGGGAAACCAAGGCACAGGGAACTGAAATGACCTGCTCAAAGTCACACCGAACATTGTTAGCAGAGCCAGGAATAGATTCCACGAGCACTGAACCCCTGGGACGCAGCGCGCCCACAGGTACGTGGCTCTTACAAGCCAATTAGCTTTTATGGAAACATTTAAGGAAACATTTCCTTTCACAGCCTCTGCCTGCTAATTTACTCCCAAGCTTTGTCATCCGCAAATGACAGCGTATTACTTCTAGGCTGTCACGGCACAACTCAGAGAGCCTCTTCCCTCGCTTGAGACAAACGCACTTTCAGCAAGCAAAGATACCTGAAAACGCAGAGCACATTGCAACACGCTGGTTACAAAAGGGCTTCAGGAGATTTTTCTGTGTGCCCATGCCTGTTAATTAAACCTGATTGCAGAGACTTCATCAGAGCAGAGGGCTCTGCATGAAGACTTAAGTAGTCCCTGCTCGCACTGCACGGTGCTCGGAGCACGCTTTGCTTTCCAGCACGCTGTCCGTCCAGGTCTGCTCCACTTGCTGAGGCAGAGCTGGTTTTTCGCCTCAATCCTCAGTGTTGCCACCTAGGCCCTGCCTTTGCAGGAGCCAGGAGAGAAACCCAGACAGAGGAAGAGGAGAGCATGGCAGAGAGGATGGGAGCGAGCGTGGCACAGGACAAAAGCACACCCTTGTTTGCTTTCTGCCTGTCTCTGCTGAGAAACAGTTAATAGGTTGCAAGGTTTCCACCCTTCCAGGACGGAGCCTTTTCCTCCCCTTTCGAGTGCCCCCTGCCTTCCTCCTCCAGTGCCTGGGAAGCTGTGACTGCTCTACACCGCTGACACCTCGGCTGCTCTGGAAACCCATGAACTGTTTGAGAAAGGTCAGCTGGCAGCCTCCAAAGCCTTGCTCCTGCCTCCCCAGCCCAGCCGGCCTCGGGCAGTGCAGGAGCCCCCTCTGTAGGCAAAGACCCTCATTTACCAGTAGCCCCTGCTTCTTCACACGCTTTTTCGGCAATGTCCCTCTTCGGCCACCCCAATCCAAGCCCCCCGCTGTGGGGAGAGCGGGACAGGGAGCTCCGTGCTGGCTGGGGACTGGGTCCCTGCTCTGCCACTCGTTAGGAGCTGGCCCCATTCCAGGTGAGGCAAACCCAGGCGACGTGAACCAAGGCTGGACATCCAGCAGGATAGCAGATCTGCCATCAAAACAGCTGATTTCTTGCCAGCTTGCTGTTGGCAAAATAAAACAAGCATGCCTCTGTATGGATCTGGGCTTCAGTGCGTCTCCTAGGTCCAGAACTGCCCTCTCGCCAACCTCTCCAAAGCAGTCACCTACTTTTCTCTGGTCTCTGGCCAAACCTGAGCTCCCCGATGATGCGCGAGCATGCTCCCTGCCCGTGCTGCGCGCTCCCTCACAGCTCAGTCAAAGGAAACCATCCCAGCTCCTTCCTCGCTCCTGCACCTCCTTATCCCAGCCCTGCACGGCAGCCAGCTGAGACTCCCCAGCATTGCCACGGCCCCACCCAGACCACACGGCTCCAGTTCAAAGTGACCCCATTTGGTCCATTAGAATTGCTGCAAAATCCCCCCCAGGCACTTGCTGGGGCCAGCAGCGAATTAAGGGCAGAAGCCAGACTGGAAGTAGCCGAGGCAAAATTCCTGCCTGGATGCAAACAAGCTCTATCCCTCCCAAAAGAGGAGCCTTTCTGGGGGTGGAAGGTGGGGAGCTGAGTCAAGGGCTTCTGGCAGTTGTTATCAGCCACTACTCCCACAAAACAGCTTGACCACAGCTTTTAAGAAAATGCATGAATTTGCCCGTGTTTACTACTCTCTGTCCTCATCAGTTAGAGTGCCTCCTCCTTGGAGATGCTCAGCCTAAGCTCACTGCATCCCTTTTTATACGGCCAGTCCTTCAACACCCCTCCCGCTTAGCCATACACCAAGTGTATTTACCAGCATCATCATAAGGATTTGATAACCTAGTGCAAGGGTCCCCATTTTTGGATGGCTTCTAGCTGGGAGAAATACCAGCCCCTTTATACAAAGGCCCAAAGACTTACTATCACTCATGCAGACGTGTCCCATGACAAATGGGAAGGAAAGCTAGGAAGAAAGACTGTGAGGATCTAAAGCTAATTTGTAGGCACCCTGAAATAACTTGATTTCTCTGATGTCCCAAGAGAGCTCCTGTCTGAGACATAACATCACTCATTCTCATTTGGAGAAGTTTCAGCACGCAACAAAAATATCTTAGTCTCAGTAATGAGGCAAGAAATCGTGCTTACGTAGCCGAGCAAGTAACATCACTCAACTTCCCTGTCCTTGTGGCGGAAGAAAAATGATTGGAGAGTAAATTAATCCTAATAAATGTAGGATTCTGATCAGGCATATATAATCAGCCGTGCGTCTGCAGGATGAGCAACCGATGAAGTCATTGCTTCAAAGGTGCCTTGATGCAATTAGTCACTTGTAAAACATGCAGCAGAGGAAAAAATCCCGCTCCTTTTGTTAAGGAGCATGAAAGTGCTCCATGCATCGGACTGATTTATGGGTTCCAGTGTAGCAAAATTAAAGCACGCGGCAATTAGGGTTGTTCTCTCAGTAACTACAGGGATGAAAGGCAGAGGGGAGATGGGTGGGAGGAGAGGATGGACAGGAGGGCCAGATGAAGACAAGATGCCAATGCCACATTTCTGTGCTGTTGGTTTTTAACAGGGATTATTTCCCCCTTTGCAGAAATCATTGCAGAGGGGAAGCAGGCTTCACATGTAAAACTGGTGCCACTGGAGATGAATCAAGCCATTAATCATGAGCATGAGTATCTGTAATTAGAGCTGCTGGGAGTCACAGGAGCAAGAGCCAAAGGCTCTAACAGGATTATGGACAGAGCTGGATTGTTTTATGGCTAATATTAGCAGATAAAGGGAATCAATCACGTGCTCGGGGAGGTCAGCTGATGAGCTCTAGGGAGCACAGGGAGGAAGGAATTTCCCATCTCCAACCCCAGTTTTGGTATCCACAGCACCATCTGCCCACCACTGTGCACAGAGGCTCACCCCAGCATCCTCCTTGCAGGGTACCCCGAGGGGAAGCGCCCTTCCTGCAGGCATTGCGGCTCCCAGGGTGCAGGATCAGCCCATGGCCAAGAGCCGGAGGGAGCTGGCTGACCTGGCCCTGCCGAAGCGGGGTCGGTCCGGTGCAGCTCAGCACGCTCCCGATGAACGTGCCAGCTGCTTGCGGCAGGCGGATTCTGAGCAGCCAAGCCCAGCGGCGCACAGCTGGGGCGAGCACATTGCTCCTTTTTGGCTATCCGTGGAGTCCAGCCGTGCCCACAGCACCCAGGCAACTTCCCCGTGTCCCCCTGCCCAGCTCACACGTTGCTCTCCAGCCCTGCTCCCAGTGAGCACCGGCATTGGGATGGGACAGAGCGCGTGGGACCAGACAGAGCAGGCACCAGAAGCGCTCCCCAAATCCCAGAGAGGGGAGCACGCAGCCGCCCTCGAGGTCTTGGGGCCCCCACACCCCTCTGCTGACGGAGCAGTCCCAGTGGCTTCTTTGATGCCTTGGGGGAGCTACTGCTCCTGCTCGCCTCGGCCCCCAGCAGGATGGGCACACTTGCCTGGGTTTGATGTGCTCCATCTACCAAAAAGGCACCAAGGTTGCCTACAAAAACTGGAAATTGAGATCTGAAAATAACCCGAAGCCAAGTGCAGAATTCTGTGCCTTGAGAGGAAAAATCACAGTAAATATTAACTGTACATGAGTTTAGACCACTTGCTCCTAACTGGCCCTTCTGGAACTAGACTCCACAAACAATTTCTGGCCATTACTGCCGAGTGCCTCAATTTGCCAGGCTGCACAACAAAGTCAGTGAGATTTATTGATTTCCACAGATGACACACAGTTTAAAGGAAAGCCAAGTATTATCCGTGACTGCATACAAGCCCTCCTCTCACAGGACAGCCGTGGTGCTAGCTGCTCCACACTCCTGCATCCAGTGTCCTCGTGTGTGCACACATGTGCGTTGCAGGGGGGCAGATAGCAGTGGGATCCCTCAGCCGTACCTGAACACCCCTGACTCACCACTCACCCCGGGAAGGTGTCTAGGGCTAGCACCAGGGAAACAAAGAGCTAGCCTCATTAAAGCCAGCTAATTGACCTAGCTGCACAGGACCATTGATCTCCGAGGCTGAAGTTCAGGTCTTATCAGTGGGTGTAAAATGCTCGTGTTGGTGAGGCCAGGCCCAAGAACAGCCCACCCAACAATGGCAAAACAACTGTAGGAGCCAAACTGCCACGCAGGAAAAGGAGCCAACGCCAGGCTTCGAGGAGATATTTCCTATCCCAGCATCACCCTGTTTCATCAGGGTGAGTCATCAAATCACCATGAAAAACCTTGGGATTTCACTTCAATAGTTGTGAACATAAGCTTCCTTTATTAGATCAGTGACCACCCCCTATCTGCCATCTCACTGTTATTAAAAAGAAATGAGGGCTGGAAGCAGCACTGCAGACCAGTGCTGGGAGCCTGGTCCGTGTCAGCAGAACTCATGTCCAGGAGTGCTTGGAGCTGCTCCCAGACTAGTACGCAGGAGAAGACATCACCCCACACACCAAATGGGTCTCAGCGTAGACAGTGGATTTCTCTTCTCCAGTACCCCTCAGGATGCTGCTTCAGTGCAGCATTCCTAATCTGTACAGCTCTGAAATACTCAGGTATAAGCTTATCTCGCTGGCTTTGACTGGACCAACATGGCACCCTTCCTCACATCTCTCACATGGGACAGACGAAAGTGTGCACTTAAACACTCACTGCTCTAAGTGATTGCCTCTGGGGTGTATAAACCCCTTCCCCCCAACCAGCATGACATTGGCTGGCAAGGAGGAAGATTTCACTCGGTCCAAACGACACCAGCTCAGAATATGAAGTTGTTTCTATCCCAGGGTTCCTCCTGACACAATGCCCATTTGGGAGATGGAATTTTTATTTTTTTTTTTTCCTCTTCTGCTAGCAAGCCACAGCAGCAGGTCATCACTGCCCATCCCTCCGTACGGCAAAGGAGAGGTCATGGTCCTGTTCTCTGGAAGAGCAGGATTACAGGGTGGAAAGAGTTCAGAGGCAGTCACTCCCAGCAGAGACCAAGTCAACCTGATGCTGAGATAAGACCGCTCCTTGACCCCTCTGTGCATGCCCCATCAGTGGGAACCCAGCAGGGGAATGCTGCAGAATATCCACTCTATCCCTCATAACCCAAACTAGCCACAGCAGTTATTTCCTATTTTGTCTCCATAACCTAATCTGACCCCCTCTGGGGTCCCCAGATTAATATCTGAGAAAGCTCACAAGTCCAATCACCCAATTACAGGGAGGAAAGGTTTATCCTATCTAAACAGCATGAAATGTAACGTAGACCCAGCTGCCCCCTCCTCCCTCCCAAGAGCCAGACCTCAATCCCTAGCAAGCTGAACAAACTGGGAAGGGGTCACAGGGGAGATGGGAAGGGTCTATCCCTACTCCTGTATCATATGAAGCCTGCAGGAGGAGCAGCTATTTTAATTGGCAAATCCCCCGACTCAAGGCTTAATCCCTCTCCATTTTTGCTTAACTTCCTTCATGCCAAAGCAACATGGGGAATAGATGAAGTGCTCCACCTTCAGCCATGGCTCAACAAGAGCAGCCTGTAATGTCTTGGTGAACAAGGAGGTAGGAGATAGGCGATGATGGTCCTCAGGGCACATGGTGTACACAGCCCAGCCTACGAGATGGAAGGACGAAGGGCCGGTACCATGTGCCATCTAGCACAGACCCACCTGGGGAGCGGTGTGGGGACGAGCAGCCTGGATGCTGGTGTGGCAGAGCAGGCAACTGGCAGGATCACAGCTCAGAACAACTGCAGCATTCAAGCCAAGGCTGTCTTACTACCCTTGCTTCTGGGACCGTCCCCAGAGTGTCTCCTGCATTGTGGTTAAGAGGCTTCAAATAGGACAGGATAGGCTGTCCTAAGGCAGCCTCTGTGCCTCCTTTGATCTCTTTCCTATCCTTATTTCTTTCCAGAAGTGTGGAGGGATGCTATCTAACTTTCTGGATTGTATTTCAGCCACCTGACAAAACCAAACACACACGGGAAACCTCAGCAGCAGCCAGAGGACTGGAAAGCAGGTTCACCACCTCTGTCAGGATCTCATCTCAGGCTTTGGTAAGAGAGGGAACATGCAAAATCTCCAGGAAGATCCTAACCCGGCAGGGAATGCCAGTCTGGGTGTAATTTGGAGCCCATCCAAACAGAAGACCCACGTGCATAACAGCAATCACACCCAACCTTCCTCCCAGACCAGGGTCACATTGCATCCACGGGTGCCGCACAGCCTAAATTTTCCAACTCTCTCTGGGCTGCATTGCCAAGCACCAGCTTTGCAAACGCAGACTGAGCTTCCCTCCAAATTCCAGTCACAATTTATTGACTAGACAGGCTTTTCTAATCAATAAAGGCTCCTATGAAAAGGTTCCACTGACGTGCATTCACATGCCATGATCAGTCCAACCATGTTAGCAGCCTTCTGTTCTAATGCTTTCTGACAAGATGGATTTGTGGCCTCGACTTTTCCAGATCAGGAGAAACTTTATCCTTGGGGATAAAATTACAGACTAGTAAAAAAAACCTCCACGCCTGGCCTCATTAACTGCCATTTAAGAAGTTCAGAGCCTTCTCTGCTAGAAGGGAGCATCTACAGCTGTCCTTTGCCATGAGGGAGAGGTAGCTCTGAGCAGACAGCACAAAGCCCTTGGCAAACATCGTGCTCTTCAAGTGCACGACACGCTCATGGCACCATCCAGGCTGCTCCGTCCCCTGTGGTCAGCGGGGAGCCGCAGACAGTCCCAGCTCTCCACCTATGAAGTGATTTGGGAGAAAGCGAAGATAGAGCCCAGTTCTGTCCAAAAGGTGTCTGTGCAGATAAAAATAGAAGCCTGGAACAACCATATGGAAATATGAATTAATGAAATATTTCAGCAACTGACTCAATTCTAATTGAGAGCTGAGAACCCTCCACCTCCCTTCTGCTTTCCAGGATACAAAAATGACACTGGTAGGTGGAAACAACTACAGCTGTCCCAGTGGGAGAGAAATCAGTGCTTCACAGTGAGCATAATGGCCAAAATTAAGCACTTGCTTGGTGTTATTACAAAACACATCCCAGGAAGCCGCTTCCAAAAACTTGACCTTCTCTTCAAAGGCTTCTTTTTGAATCAACTGTCCTGTTGCTAACAAGTGAAGCGGAGTCAGTGCTGGAGTAAGGTCCTCTGGGAGTTGAAAACGTCTTTACCCATGTGCTGGATACAGAGGAGGCAGCAGCAAAATGATGATGTCCACACAGCAGCCCTGGCTGCCTGCACACCGGTGCCCATAGGTGAAGCTCTGCTGCATTTCCATCCCCAGCACGAGCAAGCCAGTCCTCACCAAGGGGTGGTTATAATCACCCAAACACCTGCCCACTCTGAAACCCACTGAGGTCCACCACACAGGTCACCAAGGAGCAAGCAGGTAGGGACAGCCGCGCACTGAGTATGAGATTGGCACTGGTGGATCACCAGCTCCTGACCTCCATCAGGTCTTTTGCTGCTCCAGTGACATTCAAAGACCCTTTTGAATGCAAGTGAAACACACGGATGCCCTCTGACAGAGCTGCAGAAGAACTGCTCTCCTGAAACCAACAGAGCCTGCGGCTTCTTTTTCAAGCCTCAGCTTGTGATCCACCAGCCACAGAGCCTGTGTCCCCTGGGCCAACTTAGAAACCAAAAAATCATATACAAACATGGCACCTACATCGATATAGAGAGAGCTGTGCCGCCACAGGACTTTACAGAAGCAGTCAATATCATCATCCACACTCAAGATCATTAGCATCTTTAACAACTGGTTTAAATGGTAAAGCCTTAACATCCTCCAGACTTTGTTGGCATTAATTAAACTCTGGATGCTCACATATCTACTGACCTCAGACTCCTACAAGCTTTTTAAGTGCAATGTCACCTTTTTGGCACCCAGCCTGTTTGGAAGTCAGGACTCTAAAGATTATTTTAAGGCACGTAACAGGAGTTTAACTTGGTTGTAAGGAGAGTGCACTGACTCCTTCCTTACAGGCACAGTATTTGTTCTGGCCAAGTCGTTTTTTCTCCTCTTCTTCCAGTCTGTAGCTGGTTTTCACATGACTAACAGCACAGCTTGCACACAACAGGGGTGTGGAAGTGACGGTTGCCATAGCTGTATCTATACAGCCCGAGCCATCCAGACATGTCAGAGCGATGCTCTAAGAACACATACAGTTATAAATAAGACACTCTCGAGCCTCTATTCAGAGCACAACTTGCAAGTGCACAAAACACTAAACCTTCTGGTTTGACCTATTTCACTTTCTTTTACAGAAGACACGGATCCAAAGACTCCTCTGCAGAACAGCAGTGTGCCGGAGAAGCCTGCAACGCCAGCACGGTGACGTGCACAGGTTTTATATAACCATACCCTCATCTTCTGCGAGTCGTTCCACCTAGCCTGTTCCCTTGCCACTCTCCAGCTCACCTCGTAGCTCTTCTCCACATCACAGCCCTGCTGCACATAGCCAGGCCGTGCTGGTATAACAGAGGGCTTCTCTGCGACCCAAACAGCCAAAGTCTGTGTTCTCCTGCTCTGAGGTCTACGTGAGCTCCAACAAGCTCATTCAGCAGCCTGCACTTCTGTTCCCCTCCTTTCTTGGAGGACTACAAGCTGTTCTGGATGAAGGCGCTCTCTTCTTACAATTGCAATTACCACCAAGTAGAACAGACCCAGGAGCAGCCAGGATCCCCTCATGTCGTGAGAAATAACAAAGCTTGGAAGCTCCGTTTAGACCATACCTGTCCTTCTGGGACATGGCACCTCATGACCAATAGCAGCACTGCTGCTTAAAAGCAAAGAAGCGGTATACTCCGCTATACAGTTTTTCGCAACTAATGCCCCGCAATATGCCCAGCTGTTGGCACACACCAAGCTGCAGAAGTGGCACCACTGAAAAGAAAGAGGTAATCACAGCACGAGCCTTCACAAAACAGAAGACACTGGGCTAGGACAGAGGTAGAGCCTTGCAATCCACCTTTTGTGACCTACTAGCAGCAACGCAAAGTAAGCAGCGTGTTGTGGCAACGTGGCATTTGACACCCACTGTCACCCTCAACTGTAGCGACAGCAACTGCCACTTCATTTCTCTGCATTTTCCCAGTTCTACCCATTTTGATATTGGAACACAAGCAGGAGGAGAAGGCTCCGTGCCCAAGGAACATGACCACTCAACACCGAGGGTCTAGTGATGAGGCTAAGTCACTGCCCAGCTCACAGGACCTCAGGCAAGTCATTTATCTGTGTCTTGGCTTTCCCTTCATCTGCCAAACCTGGGAGAGGCCCTTCCTATCTCAGAGCTCACAAGGTGGCATGGTAGCCTCCTCCCCAAACCCCTCCATGACATCCAGGGCCGGTGCCCAGTGGCACAGCAAGAACTCCACACCATCCCACAGCCCCAGGATTGATCCTTTGGCCAGAGGGAAGCACTTTTTGGAGATGCCCAATTTATTCTGCCCCACTTTGAGCAAGCTTCTTCTGGATGCACAGGAGCAGGACAGGTCAGCACCACCCAGCACTGGCACCCCGCCCACAACTCAATCTGCTCCCACTGCTGTGGATGAGGTCAGCTTTCATTCAAAAATGGGTGAGGGCTGTGAGCGAGCACCCTCAGTCCTCCTTGAGAAGCTGCGCAAACAAGAACCTACAATCCATGGGAATATGTTGGACTAGCAGCTTTTTGTGGAATTGGTCCCCCAGTTTCCACACTGGAGCAACGTGGTGGGGCTGCAGGATAGGTCTCCAAAGGCAGCACTGGGAGCAGGGAGAAGACAATGCTGGCACGTGCTGTCCTGGTGCTGGGGACCAGGAGGCTGAGGCACAGGACACTTCAGGAGGAGGCATCCAGAGAAACAGCAGCACTGGCCGGGCACTGCAGGAGGAAGCCCATGGTGGGGAGCCCCCCTCAGCCTCTGTAAAACCTCACCATGGGGAGGAATGTCAAGAAAGGGACAGAGGAGCTCACGGAACATCACAGCAGTGACACAGCCACCACCCCAAGAGTGACACAGACCCTGCCCTGCTCATGGACCCCAACCTATCCCACAGCCAAAGCCCCATCCTCCCCCAGCCCCACTGTGCATGTGCTGTGAGTACATTAAAAATAAAAATAATAAAAAAAGTGTTTAAAAGAGTTTGGCTAATGCTGTTATTTTCACCCCCAGGCTGAACAGCCACCCCTCCATGGTGAGTGGGAGGTGGGATTAGCGGTGTTATGCCATCACCCCCCCTTGCACCCAGGTGGAGATGGCCATCAAGGAACCTCTTCATCACTGTGATCCCTGTGTCGCAGAGCCTGGACGGTCCTCTCCTGCCCGCTTGAAGCCCTATGCTCACTGCATGGTGCCCCCCGCCATCATGGCACGGAGCAGCTCCATCTGTCCTGGCATCTGGTACATGTGCCAAAACACAGTGTCCAACACAAAAGCCCCAGAGCCCCCCTTGCACCCACCCATGTGAAATGCCCCATGGTGAGAGATCACGGTTGGGGTCTGAGCTCCTGGGTGGGCCCCCGAAGGCACTCACTCCAGGTGGTGGTAAGGCGTACACAGGTCTGTCTGCTCCCACCCACACCCAAGGATTTCACCCTTTGTCATTCAGATGTATTTTGGGGCAGGATGCGCTGTGCTTGCAAAGACTGGGAGATGCCTATGCATGGAACAGAGGCGATGGGGAGGATGGACTGTGGCCAACCCCAAACCAACCCTAACAAACCTCTGCCTCCATCAGCTGAGGCTCTCAGCAGAAGGGTTCAAGGCATGGTAAGGGGAACACAGTGTCAGGACCCAGCCTCCCAACCCTAAAAGCAGGGCAAGCAGCCTTCTGTCCTTCTACCCGTCCTGGCTGGAGGATGCACAGCTCCCTGCGCATGAACATCTTATGTGGCGGGGTTCAGCTCTTGCCGGGGACCTTCTAAGTGAGGCCACCACAAGAAGCACTGGTGATAACCCAGGTCCCTCATCTGATGCAGGCAGGGACATGGCCTGGACATGGCAACCAGGACTGAGAAATAAAAAGCACTTTGCAAAGCGGTCATGTTATCCCCTCGTCCCTCCCCCTCATCCCCTTTGGAGCTTCTTAACTTCAGAAACCTTCCTCCCAAGGAGTGTTGGAGTGACAGAAAACATTTTCCAAGCCTAATATCAGTTCCAGATGTTCACAGTCATTTCAGTTTGTACCTCACCCTGTAAAACACATTTCTCTCTCTCCCTCTCTCAAGTGCAGCGCCTGCTTCGTCCATGACATAATGCGCTGGCGGGCCTGGCCGTGCACACACACACGCGCGCTTGCACCCTCTTCGAGAGCCTCATGTTCAAACAAAGAGCATCACTCAACTACAAAGCCGTCGCACACATGGAGTTATGAGTAATTTCCACAAGTTTTAATAAACAGTTTGGGATGTAATTGCTCTCTGTCTTCTCCGCTGGCTCCCGAGCAGAGAGCCGCTCTCTCCCCATGCTGTAGTGTTGAAAGCATGGTTTGTTTCGCACACAAGTTCACCTCGCAAACTACTCCTATTAGCATCAGATGGTCCAAGGGCTGTGCATTTCCAAGCACCAGTAAGAAGCCTCTTTAAAAACCACATCCAGCCAGAGGGCAGCTGACCCACACCAGCTCCCGGCTCCTTCCACCCCATCCCAGGGGCAGGGGATGCGCATTTGACCAGCCTCCAAACTGGCTCCTGGCTCAGCTCCAAGAAGAAGAGCAAATGTTTTCTGGCTCAAGGGAAAGGCTTCATCCTCCAGTTGCAAAGCAAGGGGGATGCCAAGGAGTTTTCCAAGTATGAGAGTCTGGAGGCTTTTTACAGGGGGCAGGAGGGAGGCAGAAGGCAGGGGCAAGGTACCCTCTAGAACTGAAGCTTGCCACCTGGCTGGAGAGCAGGTTAGCACAGCCCTAGTCACAGCCAGTGCCAGGGATCACAATAAGAAATGGCTACAATCATAATAAAAAGACTTACAACCACAAACAACCCACGTGCTTAAACTCAAGAGATACAAGGGATGAGCAGCAGCATCCTCAAGAGCCTTCACGGCTTGCAAGATCCTCCCAGCCCAGCACTGCCAATGCTCTGCAAACACCTGTGGTGCACCTCCCAACAATAGGAACAACCTGCTCCTACCTGCCCGCGGCCACAACACTGGTGGGGAAGGAACATCTGACAATATCCATCAAAAGCCCTCCAAACTTCACCTCCTGCAATCCCCTCCCAAGGCTTCCCCCTTCTGGGGTTGACTTAGTTTTTAATCTTTTTTCTTTGTGGATGCTGCTCAGATGCAATGGAGACATGCTGCAGTGTGATGGGTGGATGATGGTGGTGAGGAAATACCCATGGTAGGATCTTTGGTCAGGTGAAGCAGAGTACCAAGCAAAGACTTTGAGAGCTGTAGCAGCCAGCACCTCTGCAAACCTATGCAAGGTACTCACAAGAATCAAGTCATCTGGCATTAGGGGCCTGTAGGTTAAGAAAGGAATGAAGGAAGGAATGTTGTTTGGTTATAAACAATACAGGAAAAAAAGGAGAGATTTAGAATTGGCTTTTCTCTTTAATTGTTAATGGGGTCTTTTTGTCCTGAATAGTCCCCCAGAGCAGGTAGAGCGGAGGGCAGCTCCTCACAGTGAATTCAAGTGCCTGTCAAACACATGGCAGTCATAAAAACAAAATAATAATAATCTGCATTTCCTACTCTGGTTGCCAGGCAGAGCTCCAGTCACTTCAAAGGAGCAACCCCACATTTCCCTGGTCTGGCCTCACCTGACCAACGCATGAGCAATCTGGAATCCCCATCCCAAACACAGCACTTTGGTGGCTTGTTTTCTTTCTCCGTTATTGAAGCACACCCCTCCAAGATAAAGTACAAGCCTTCTTCCATGCCAGGAAACTAGAGACACGACCCCGGGGCCATGGCCACTCTGGGCAGCTCTGGAAGCAAATGCTGGCAAGAAGGTGCAGGAGGAAGTTTCTCCAGGGTAGGACTGATGTGTGAGCAAGGATGCAGAGCTCCTTGTGGGGGGCTGCACGAACACCTGGGACGTGGGGCTCTGGCCCTCCCCAGCAGGAATAGCCCAGCTCTTGCAGAACAGAAGTTTGGATTAGATGGTAAAAAGGGCCACAGAAGTGCCAGCCCTGTCCCCACATTCAGCCTTGCCCTCACAGACAGCCTGGACACGCACACCTCACCATAAACTGACCAAACCCCACCATTAAACAAAGGAGGCTTTCAATCACCCAGTCCATGAGTCTTGCAAAGTCTCGCTCCAACTGCTGGTGGAAGCCTTCTCCTAATGCCCCCCACCCACAGGATGGGGGGATTTGGTACTGCCAGCACCTGGGGGAAGGGGCCCTTTGCACAAGGACAGACCTCTGCTTCAGTCAGCAACAAGCCACCTCTGGCATCTCACACGAACCGCTTTAATGAGCTAAACCCAAAGTCCTTCAGCAAAAAGCAATAGGAGGTTTTGCCTGGCTTTCTAAGCAGCAGTAGCATCACATGAGGCCTCCAGCAATATTTTCTGAAATAAGTCACTGATTCACTCAAATCCAACCCCGTCCTTCACATACCTCCACCTTGCCCAGCAGCTCCTGAAGCATGGCTTGAATCGCTGACAAAGCCTTTGCAGGGCACAGAGCACTCAGCCCCAGCATGAGCTGGAAACTGAGCTCCAGCCCAGGGAAGTTTCAGGTTCCCCTGGAGAAGTTATGTGCTGCTTAAGTGATCCCTCTCAATATCAGAGGCTTCAGATTGCTTTGCTAGCTATGCAAGGTAACTCAAAGTGTCCTTCCAGCTGCTGGCATGCAGTCCCCGCTCACTGGAACGGACCAGTGTGGCCCTTGGGCTGTTGTGGGCTGACCTTCCCCCTGCACCTACCATCCTGAAGCATTTCAGACTGATCAGATCGAACAGTCGTTTCACTCGAGAACTCCAGCTCACAGGTCTCCTACCCAAAAAAGGCAAATCGTTTCCTTCTGCCATGCTGCGTTTTTGTTTTTCCCCTTCCCCTCCTATATCCATCTCCGCAGAAGCCTCCAGAAACCTCTCCTGGAGGTTTCAACACCACACCTAACACCTCTGCTCTTCGCACCTTTCTGCACAGGGGCAGCAGCTCCTCCGAGGATACCCCAGTGAGGCTCTGCACAGCACACACCGCTGTGCACAACCCAGGGCACGTGGAGCCATCCTGTGGCAGCATCACCCACCTGTGTAGAGGTCCGTGTCCGTATACTCATCCACCTTCTTGTGGTGCAGGACGTAGTCAGACACCTTTGTCCCAATGGCAGGCTGCACATCCAGCCACTCCAGAGAGACCACCGTGCTGGAGGGCTCCACACTGGGGGACAGCCGCAGGCTGGGCAGGACAGAAACCAAGGAGCATGTCAGCTCCCTTTCCAGGAGGAATCCCCTTTACAAGCAGCACAAGCCCTGGAACTGCTCACCTTCATACACAGGGACGTGCACACAGACCACAAGGACAGGGGCACAAAGGGAGAGCAGGTAGGTGAGCACAAAAGAACGAAACTTCCAACTGAAGGTCAGCTGTGTGCAGCCTACTGGGGCAGATATCCTTACCTCCCAGCTCCTGGAAGAGCCTTGTGCAACTCCAGCTACCCTGTCTGCAGGAGGTTTCATCTCCTGGGCGAGCTGCTGGAGCTCAGCAGCTCCACAGGGAACTGTGAACCAGCTGCCCATGAGCAAAAGAGCAGGGGAGGACCCAGCTTGACCACCACATAGCCCTGTGGGGCTGAGTCTACACGAAGGGAGGTCCAGGCTGCACTGTGAGCAAGCAAAGAAGGGGCAGGTGTGGCTGTGAACTTACCCAGCTGCAAATAAGCAAGCCTCTGATGGGCGTGAGCAAAAGCAAAAGCAGGGCAGCTGTGTGCAAAGTCCTGCCTGCATCAGAGACCACATGGATACGGGCGCAGGCAGAGCAGCTTTGGGTGCCTAGCTGGGCTAGCACAAAGGTGCTGCTCTGCACTGGGGTAAGCAGCAATGCAACGCAGGGCTATGCAGCATCCAACTCCACATGTGTGAGCATGTCTGTTGAACTCAGGATGGGAAATGAATCCCCTCTGAGGATATTGGCTCGCTAAGAAGGTGTTCTGCTCCTTGTGGATCGCTGGAGCCAGTCTTCCTGCTTTCTCAGCTAATTCCCCATCAGTTTCCTCCTGATTCACTCTTGCTCTGACAAGCCACAATGAATTGCACCGTTAATTCCATTTCTTTCAGCATTTGAAATCCCATTCTATGAGCCCTGCTAATCAGGTGATGAAAATCTGCAAGGAAACCTTCCAGGGCCACAGCTGGAGCCAGGATATCCTAAAGGCATCAGTCAGGCAGCGAGGCGCCCTAGACCGCAGCCCTGGGCATGGCATGGGGCAGGAGGTGCCCGGGGGCTGAGCCACGTCCCAGGGGACAGGGGCTGGAGCTGGGGACCGCGACCGTGGGGGCTCGCAGGGATACGTACACAGGCTGTGGGAGGGGGCTGCAGTTCGGGAGTCCGTTCTCGTCGAAGGCGTTGAGGTCGCACCTGCACCAGTCTTCGATCACGTCGCCTTTCCCTGAGCACCAGTATGAGCTCATCAGGGCGCCCTTGAAAGCCTGCCGTGAGAACGGAAAGCGTGAACGCGTGTGCAGAGTCTGGGCTTCAGGAAACGTTGTGGGGGTCCTCCCTGCTCTGCCACTGGCTCTTTGCTTGGCCCTGGGTGAGTCATTTCACCTCCCTGGGCTTTAGCTTCCCTCATAACAGTGATTCAGGTTCACCCATGGGTGCTGCTTTTGGGATGGGGACGGGAGGTGCCTGCACAATGCCCTACAAAGAGGGCAGCTCTTGTGATGGAGGACCAAGCTGCCCAAGAAACACAAATGTGAGCCCCTGGGTGATACAGGACATCAAGCCTGGGGTACCTTTACACTGCTGTTGCAGTGAAACTTTTCCACATGTCCGTTCCACAACTGTTTCCGACCCCATGAAGCATGAAGTGATTCCACAATACAGACCACTTCCATCCTTCTCATATGGTGTTATTCATGCTGCCTTCCTGCAAGCGAATTGGTGCTTTATTCACTTGCATAGGGAATATTCACAAGAAAAAACTGCCGTATCTCAGAAAAAAACCAACCCCACAAAGTACCTGTGGGTGCTCTCTAGCTGGAAGTCTCCCTCTGCAGGCTGCCCTCAGCCTGCCCAGGAGCCCGACCGAGCGCTCCCCACCATGTAAACTGACCCCCCAGTAACAGCGTCCACCCGCTGCCATCCGGGGCTGGAATACTTGTGCTGAATTCCCCCTGTCTGACCTCGTGGAGCCTCCCCTGAGCTCAGCCAGCAGCTAGGGATGGGGTTCCCATGGTCCAGGACGGGGCATCCCTCGCCCCATATGCTGCTGTGGTTCAGACCGGGTGGTTTTACAGTGGCTTCTCCCGCTCCCCTTTGCCTGCCTCGTCAGCACTGAAGACAGCATCTCCTCCTGCACACAAACACAGCCAGAGGAAAAACCAGCTCTGCTAGAAAAACTACACCACCACAACGCCATCCGCTAAAACAAACCTCTTTATGATGCTTTTAACCTTTTGACACGCACATTTTGGGGCTGGAGTGCCTCCACAGACCCTCCTTCGCGCCCAGCGCCTCGGCTCGGCCCCATGCCGCAGCAGCACTATTCTGCCCGTGGAACACTGCGGAAGCCGCAGCCTGCGGATGCCTGGCCCCAGCGATACCGCCCGCACTGCCAGGTCACACCCTGAAGATAAAATGTGCCCTTTGAGGGGACAGGGACAGCTCCAGTGGATGTGGCATTTAGCAGAGAACTATAGGAAAAGCGCCGTCCTGGGGACATTTATGAAAAGAGGAGATATAAATAGAGCCTGACGTCAGGGCTGCTATTGTTTGGGGTTGTGTCGCTTTCCCCAAACACACCAGAACCTTTAACGAGGCGCCTGCCTCTGCAATACTTTTGCTTTCAGACATTTACAGAACGGGACTGTTCCAGAAGGAGGAAAAAAAAAAAAATGGAAGGAAAAAACACGGAGAGAAGATGTGACGTTATTTTATTTTGTTCTTTAGAACGTAATTAAAGCACTGGGCTGGAAAGGGCATCACGAAGTAATGAGAGAGCATGGAAGACAGAAGAGAATTTATCTGGCTCATGGCTAAGTGGGTGCGGATGCACGTCTGTGGAGATTGCTGGGTCTGTGCAGGACAGAAACAGGAAGGACCACAGGAGCCTTCCCCATGCTCTCTCAGGGACTGCAGAAGGCACCAAAGCCCCGTGTCATGCAGGTAGACACAGACGGAGTCAGTGGCCGTGCTGCCTTGGTGAGCTTGTGCGCTCTGCACACGCAGCAGGCAATGGTGAAAAATGAACCAGGTTGTATGAAAAAAATAAAAGATGATAAAGAGACTGGGCAGCAGATGCTCTGCGAATAAGGGTATGGAGGACAGGGGACGGGGTGGCTCCTCTCCCCTGTGCCCAGCCCAGAGCCCCAGCCCCCTCCATGGGCCATGTGGGGCATGTCAGGAAGGTCCCTGTGGGGACACCCAGGGGAACGTGTCCCACCCCACAACCCCATGTGTCCCCCAGGCCTCTGCCCGCTCCTTCTGCCCTGCCCTGTCCCCATCATCTGTCTGAACGTGCGCTGTGCCATCTCTTCCGTCCCTACGAGCTTGCTGCCTGCAGCACCCCATCCCCCTGCCCGGTCACGGCAGCATTCTGGCACTTGCTGCACTGTCACACTGGTGGCACCACTCAGCTGTCACCCTGTCCCCAGCCCCGCCACTCAGCACGCTCCCTCCCTGGCCACTAACCCCCTGCATAACCCCCAGCCCAGGGAAGAAATCCCACCTGCCCCATCCAAGCCCTTTTGCCAAATCCAACAGTCAATGCTTCCCTTCTATTTTTTTTTCATGCTAAGTGCAACGCTGGATGAGCAATCCCCTCCGCTGCGCCTGCCCAGCCTTACCCACATTTTAATTAGATCCTGCAGGTACACAGCCGTCATCTGCCTTGTGTCAACCTTCGTGCAAATGAGGTTAGCTAATCGATGCGTCCTTCAATTGCACTCATTAGGGTGAGCACACCTACGTGCAGTAACAGGGTTACCACGAGCTCTGTCAGCCCCTCCTCCTGGCAGCAGCCTCCAATTTCCCGACATTTGCTAACGGAGGAGCAGCCGGCTGACCGGCACACGCACTGGGGCTCGGCCTCCCTCACTGGTCAGCAGGGTGCCTGGCCAGGCATTTTCAGGGTTTTCCTGTGTAGAAGGGTGGGAAAGTGGCAGGAGCAAACTGAAGGGGGGGGGTGGTATTGGTAAGATCATGCAGAAAGAAAGAAGCTCCTTGCACATGGAGCTCTCAATGACGATCACCGTTTCTTTAGGAGGCTTTATGCTCTCCACAGGGGCACCTGCCTGCCCCTGGGGATGCTCACTGGCCCCACAGAAACCCCAGGCACAAATGGAGGGTCTTGGCGAGCTTTGAGAACTCTGTCCATAGTCCTCACAGCCCTGAAGCCAACATATATATTCATACCAAGCCCGCGCTTCCTTCCATTACCTCCCCATAGCCTCATCCACGAGCCCGATGGCAGAGGAAGACCAAGAGCCATGGACAAAGGATGCAGTGAAGGCGCAGAGACCAGTCCCATGGGCAGCTGCAGCCTCAGGGAGAGCTGCAACCAGAACGTGTGGGCACCTCCCTGCCCTGCGGTGGCCGTTCTCCCCTCCTGCCTCGGAGCGGGCACCTCCAGCTGAGAGCAAACCCCCTGGTGCATCTCCTGCCCTCCCCTGCTCTTGCTGCCTTGCTCAGCAGTGTGCAGCCTCCCCTCCCCGACAGAACTCAACACGGAGAGCTACATTTCCGACACATCCATCTCTGCAGCAGATGCTTGGCCACGCCAAGGCAGCGACCACCAGGCTCTGCCAGAGTGAAGGGCTTCCCGGGACCAACCTGCCCGCCAGAGGTGGCAGCGGCCCCTGGCAGTGCTGTCGTGCCCTGCGCTTCCCTGCTCCTGCCAACTGCTCCCCAGCATCTCAACACCCCTCTGCACCCTAACGCCATTTTATCTTTCATTTAAAAGTATCCAAATTGTATTGTTTCCCTGTGAGTCAGCCCATTTAGTTTATGTCCTTCCGTGCCAGAGGGGAAATTTATGAGATGAGAAACTGGCTCGAAATGTTTATTTTCTAGATGACGAGTCATGCCATTAGATATATAGCATTATGAATCATAGGAACAGCATCTAATTTGCTCTTAAAGGTATAATAGGTCTGACTCCCCACACCCATACACACACATATATTGGATTGATAGTTCCCCCATAGGATGGCTAGTTCATTTGTTTTGACACGAGCAAGACTTACAGAACCATAAAGTCCCATCTTACCATAAGTTAAGCCTATTCATAAAAAAAAATACTAAGGAAATGAATGATCAGCTAAGCACATTTACCCTACACGATTGCATATGGATCTTTCTCCTGTTGTTATTTGTGCTCAGGGGGAGGCCATTTGGCCCCATTTTATAGCTTAGACGCTCTGCAACGAATAGAGAAAACATTTCCTCTTTGTCCTCTGTTAGACCTAGCTGATGGAGGGCAAAGCATCAAGTTATTTCTGACTGTGGGTTTTCTGTTGACATCCCCAGAGAGTAAAAATTATAGGACATGAAGGAACATTGCAGATCAGCATTTGCAGGACTCAGCAAGCAGCACAGAGGCCATCGTTTCCAGATGGGGTACTGGAAAGGGTGTGTGCTGGGTGCTTATCTCTTTTTGAAGATCTGGTCTTCTCTGTGGCTGATAGGAATATGAAAATCTGGCCCAACTGTTGCTTTGCATCTAGGTTTCTTTGTGATTGGTATGCACACCTCAGTTTCTGGTAAAATTAAAAAGGAAATTCAGGGAGATGATAAAAAATACAAAGAAGCAGGCAGGCTGGACTTAGACGTGCTGCAGGTATCCCAGATGAACCAGAAGCTGGTGATTTGGTGCACTGTGGGTTTTGCACTGGTTTCCCCAATTGCTTTCTTTGGAGGTTTTTGTTTGGGGCCACTGACTGGAGCTCCCAGGTGCTACCATGCTCCATGCAGCCTGTAGATAACAGCAATACTGACTATTCATCCAGGGAAAGAAGAGCATGGGATGCAGGTTCTAGCAGGCATTTCACAGCCTGAATGGGATGCTATCATAGCGATAGGGTGGCTGGAAGAAAATCTTTCCATGCCATTACGGCGAGAGGCTCAATGCTGCTCACAGGAGATAAACACTGCTCCTTAATAGTCTAGACATCTCTGGGAGGAGGGAAAAAAGCAAAAAGGAGGAGGAAAATGAAGGTTTTCCCAGGCCAGAGACTCTTTCCAGGATCATGCAGTTTGCGTCTGAAAGTCTGCTCCAGGTTCACAGCAAAGGAGGATGAAGTTTCCCTGCTGCTGTTGGCAGGTGATCTCATCTGCTGCTGCTCACACCCTGCCTGCTTCCGGCTGCCTGTCCTGGGGGAGCAGCATCACCAGCACTTCATCCCGGGAAGGCTCTTCAGTGGTCTGCCGGAAAGGTCAGGGTGCTGGAAGGGACCCAGGGTGGGTAGCATCCTGGTTGCTGTTATTTATGGGAAGCAAGGGAGCAGCAGAGGACACTAAAACCTGGCAGCAAGGGAAAATGAAAGCCTTCACAGTGCAGGGAGCGTCCCGTCCCGGGGAGCCGGCTCCACTTTCACACCTTGGCTCCAGAGCTCCCCATTAGAGTACAGTCGGGGTGGTTACAATGCCTCTATTCTTCCCCTTGCTAACGCGAGTCGGATGTGGGCTAGAGCTGCATCAGGACGCATAAGTGCTAGGCTTTGGCTTGAGGAGGAGGACGGCCAGTTAACAGATACTAAAATAAAAACAAACAAACAACAACAAAAAAAACCAGACCAAAACAACAAAAAAATCTCACCTCAACAATACAAACACTGTCCCTGTTCGCTCTGGCTCCCTTCCAGTTTTGGCACTGGAAAAAGAAATCACTGGCACAAGCTCCCTGTGCCTTTGGAGGCCGCTCCGGAAAAGCCGTGCAGACGCAGGGAGGGACTCCATGTTGCACTGAGGGCTCTTTTCCCCCACTCTGCCCTTCAAGGGCCGTGTCCCCGTGTCCACAACAGGGACACACAGATGGCTCCTTGCCCAGGTGCTGAAGAGCCGCAATGGCAAGTCTTGTCTGCACAAATCAGGGTGGGCTCTCCCTCACCCTGACGAGCGGGCGGTGATGGAGGCACGAGGGACGTTTCACCCCATTACGGGCTCTTAGACTGTCCCTCCTGGTAATTCAGTGCTGGTGTAAATGCACAGAGGTGCTCCAAGTACGCAGCCAGGGTACGGCTCCATCACACACCATCCATACGAACAGCAAGTACAAGCCAACCTTGACTCTGAGATCTGACCAAAAACCACCAACAGGAGATATCAAAAACATCTGCACTTCGCACTTCTGCTGAAACGCAGATGTCAGGGCAAAGCATACATCCAGTAAGGGCATGGAGATCAGCTGGAAGGAAAAGTGACACTGCTCTCTGCATATCTCCGAAACCACTGCCACCACTTCACCACTGCCTGCGCCTCTGCTCCAGCACGTGCACACCACTGGTGCAATGTGCACAGGTGACGAAGCAGCTCCCAGCTGCACACAGAGCCCCGGCATGGTCCCAGCCACGTGCCGGGCACCTGCCGAGGCCAGCAGAGGCGCACCCCGGCCAGCCCTGCGCTCCCTCCATGCCGCCGGCTGGGCTGGGTGTGCTGCGAGGAGGCTGTGGCTGCAGATGAATGCTGAAATCACTCAATTTTCAAATTAAATGAAGGTCCTAGGGGTCTTCTAAAATCCAAGCTCAACGTCCATTTGTCTCCTTAAATACAAGCAATGAGGTTTTGAGTCCATTTCCCACTAGGAGCAGGATAAATCTCTCCTGCCCACCACCCTCTAAGCACTTCTGCAGCTGCTCTGTGCAAGCCATGGAGTTTTTGTGTTTGTTTGTTCTGGGGGGAAAGAGAGGAGGGGGAACAGCGCACAAAGCAGACAGACCTCGCTGCTGAAGGCGCCCGCCCCTGCCTCCCCCAAGGTCTTGGTGCCGTATCTGGGTGGGAGGGATGGGGAAGTGGGTGTCCCCGCTCCTCCCGGCTAGCTGCCCGGCTCGCCTTCCCGCAGCCGGTTCCAGGGGACTCGGAGGCAGGCAGGATACGTGAACCTGCTGTCTCCTCTCGGTGATTATCAAGGAGAGCTGGGCTGTTGGTCAATCACACAGCTGCACGGAGCTGAGAAGTTGAAGAAGCAAGAAGGTGAGAGCGAGGATATTGCAGGCTGTGCCTCCCTCCTCTCCTGGCTCGTGCTGGGCTGGAGGCTGCAGGGGGATTCGCCACCACAGGAGAGGCGGAAGGGAAACCTACAGCGCTCTCCACCTCCCCCTCCTCAATGTGCTGCTGGACGCGGGCTTCTCCGCACCAGGACTCGAGAGCTGTGTTGGGCAGGAAGAAGCGTATTGCCCATCCCGTGGGGAGAAGGTAGGCAGGAATGGAGCAGCAAGGAGAAGGAAGGCCACCATAACTGGCACTCTGGCTCTCCTATGCTTTGATTTCAGAACCTTCGCTAGAGGGCAACCACGAAGGCCACCGCATCTCTCTTCTCTTCCGTCACATGCACTCAACAGCATCCTGACCTCAAAATGCCTGGGGGTGTTTTTTTCAGAAGAAAGGCACAAAACAGGCAGAGGTTCTTTGCTGTTGGGTCTGACCAGCCACGGACATTTCTTCCACAATCCTGCAGTGAAGAACCTCCTCCAATTTCATCCAGACATGGCAGTGGAGGGATCGTTGCTTTAACCACACTCTGGTGCCTGCACTGTAGCAGTGCAGAGTGAAGCAGAGGAGAGATGTGGGCTGAGAGCGTTGAACGGCCGAAACACAACGTGGGTTCCAGAGACCTCCAGTGAAGGCACTACCTTCACTCAGTCTTTTTACATCTCCTGAGCTCATGTTGTCAGCATTTAGACTGAAGAGTAATGGATATGTAATGGCAGTGGTGCTAGAAACCAACCTGAGCTCATTTATTCTCACCATCTGACCAGGAGCAGTGGAAAGAGGCTTCCAGCATTGCCTGTTCCAGCAAGAGGTCCTTTCTCTGTGAAACCTTCCTCCCACTACTGCAGCAGTCATGACGGCTATGAAAAAGCCATCCAGCAAAGCTCTTCAAAAGGTACCTAGACTTTTGAATACGTTTCCTTGGCCCGCACCTCTTCTTGCCTCCCTCCCCAGAAGCTTTTGAGTTCCTAGAAGAGGGGCAGTTGAGAACGTCCAAGAAAACATTTGTGAAAGGAGAAGTCTGAAATGCCACGTGTCCCGGGATAGCAGAAGCAGCCTGGGATGTCCCCTGCCCCAGCACAGTCCCCAGATATCAGTGACCGTGCAAGCTCTCTGACTAATGCTATTAAACCACAGGGGGAAATGGGAATACTCCCTTGCAGAGGCTCAGTCTGTGAAGCTTTCACTGCACACCAGGAAGAAAAGAGGGGCCATCAATCCCTGACAGCATCCTGCCCGGTGCACCCGATGCCCTCATCCACCCCGGTGGGTAGGACCGGGGTGACGTCTCCCCAGCTCCGTGTCTGCAGTGCCGGCAACAGCAACGCCAGGCACCCACTGGAGCCGTCTCACGCACATTTACGCTGCCAGGGGCTGACAAGAGGCTTTGAACAGCCCTGCAACCATAAGCCAAAACTCCCGCTGATCATCCACAACTAAGAGTTTCCTTACGCTTACGGCACAAATGGCTTTGGACAAACATTCCTGGGGCAACAAAAGGCAAAACCTGACTCCTGGACCTCTTCTAAATTTCAAGTCCTTTTTTCAAAGCAAGGAGAAAATAGCCATTCCCAATTACACGGAAATAAAGTTTTCCAACTTATTTCACGTGGGCAAAGCAATATATTTTCACCTAATCTTTCTCTTGGAAACGGTCAGTTTTAGCTGAAATCAAACATGCACGCATACAAAAGTCACAAATCAGCCCAAGGCAGACACTCAGCCTGGAAACTTAAATCCCACCACTTAAAGTCTGGCAAGGTCATCAGAAACTGAGAACAAGGCCTTGTACATGAGGTAGCTGTAAATTTTAAAAAGTGTGTAACTCCCTTTATTGAGGTAGATGAAAAGACACACCTACTAAAAACCATGGGCAAAACTTCTTTACCTGTATCTTGCCTTATCTCTGCTGCTAGACTTACAATGGGAAAATTCAGGAGAACTTCAAAGATGTTAGCATCCATATTGTTAATGAGCTTCCCTTATCTCTGTACACATATATAATTATCTAGGTGTACATACACACACAGAGAAAAATAACTTTTTTTATTTTTTTTTTATTTTTTATTTTTTTGAGTACTATGAGGGAGTACTATGAGGGAATTGGAATCTGGCTGCAGCTCCCATAGGGTCAGCACTTGCTGTATCGATTATTTTCCACAGAAATGGGGAACAGCAAGCAAGAGAGCAGTGAGCCGCGGATGCTGCGCTTGGAGGAGGGACACGGCTGCTGCCTGTGCGGTTCGTGTCCCCAGACTGCCACCATGATGTCCCACCTCCCTGGACAAAGGAATTTCCCTATGCTCCAAACTGCAGTGTCCAAGTGCTCACCTCGGACATTTGCAAACCTTGTTTATGCCACAGGCCAATGCCATGCTGCTAGTGCCCGGGACCACCCCCAGACTCCAAACTGATGCTGGAAAAGGATGTTTCACCATCCAGACCTTACACCAGACGCTGCTCGCAGCACATACCCCTTGAGCACCTATCCTGGTGCACAGACCGAGGAAGCAGCTCAAATCAACGGCTTTATGTCACGCTGGCAGTGGAAGCAGGCACACCTGCTGGGTCCCACCACAGAGGTGGTGGCTTCTCACAGCATGCAGCCTCCTGCCCTCTCCTGGTCTCTCTGCACAGGCCTGGCCGCTGTCAGCTCCATCTCCTTCAGAGAGGCTGGGGAGGCTTTGCCCATCACACACCCCTGGCAGGAAGGCTCCGGCACCCGGCCCCGTGCAGGCACCAGGACCGGACGTTTGCACAGTAGCATCCGTGAGCTCCTCCTGCAGCAATGAACGGCAGCCACCAGGCACAAGGCCTCGTCCCTGCCTGTCCCTGGGCAGGAGGGGAGCAGGGGGAGGAGAGGGAGAGAATTAAGTGTCCTGCAAAAGACTGATGGAGAGCAAGGTAAGAAGCAAGCTGTGGAGGAAGGGATGGGGGAGCAGGTCCACACACAGCTCCCGGCACAGACAGGATCTGTCAGAGGCACCTCCACCTCCGGGCAGGTGCCAGGAGGAGGAAGGACATGGCTAACATGGCCGCCTAGAAGATAGCTGGCGCTTCTCTTGTTTGGTGGCTTCTTTGGGGTTTTGTTTGTATGTTTGTTTGTTTGTTGTTTTTCCCAGTGCCTCAGCAGCAAGCACAATGCGGGCTGTCCTCCAGCCGCGGCTGACGGGACCAGCCCTGGGACCAGCCCTCTGCGTGAGCCAGGGGAGGAGGAGGGGGAAGAGGCTGCTGCTGGAGAAAGGCAGGCTCTGGCTCCCCAGGACAAGGAGGAGGACACCCTCCAGCCATGGCACGGTGACATTGCTGGGTGCAGGGCTGGGAAGGGGAGCTGGTGGTGAGCAGGGTCAGTGGGGGTGCCTGAGCTCTGCTGGGCTCTGCTTGCTTTCACTGTTGACCCCTTCCCAATGGCTAACCTACCTCTTGCCCTCGCAAAGGGAACCGTTATCTTGCAGACCACTGCTGGGAAGCCCCTCTTTCTTGTCTGAAGGAAACCAGCTCTCTCTGTACCCAGGATGCCTGACCCCAGCACCACTGTGGGCATGTGATAAAGGCAGGGCAATGTCTACTGAACAATTTCCCACAGGAAGAGCAGGCATGGGTGAGGAAAGGGTGCAGACGATGAATGGCACCTGACTTTGGGGAAATCCCTGTTCTGTTTGCAAGGAGAAAGAGATGAACCCATCCTCGCTATCGATGCAGCAGAGATGGTGCCAAGCCAGGTCTCCAAAGCTCTGGAAGGCAGCGAGATAGGGCCGAGGCAGGCTCTGCTGGTAAGAACTGGAGGAGCACCAGTGTGGCCATAAACAGGGAGCAGGGGGACCAGTTCAAGGCAGGCTGCAGAGACCTTCGCAAGGGAAAGTGGGATGGGGGAAAGCAGAGGACAGAGAGAAGTGAGAAAAGTGTGAGAACAGGAGAGTGAGAGAGAGGGTGTTTGGGGAAAACATGAAGGAGAGAGGAACAGAATTATGGAAGTCAGGCATGGCTGCATGGAAGTACCAGGAGGGTTAATAGATGGAAGAGCAGGAACAAGGTCAAGGGGTAGACAAGTAAGGACAGTCCCCACAAGGGACTTGGGTGCCAGGAGAAGCATGTGGGCTCTTTTGCCCATGGTTCTGGGAGGGGGAGGGAGCATCATTCTTGGTGGTCACACCTCCAATTTGCTAGGATTGTTTCCAGACCTGCAGCCCTCTCTGTCCCACCCACAGCTGCTGCGTGCTGGCTCACTCCAAGCATCTTAATCAAGTGCAGGCTCAGTGCTAATAAGTGACTTTAAGCAGGTCTGTCATTTCTGGATTTGGGGCTAGGGGGCTGCAGAGGGGAGCGGGGGCTTGCAGGGAACAGAGAAAGTGGGAAATAAATCTACAAACGTTTAACACTGAAGTTCTTGCAGGAGGGAGAGGAGCCCAGCCCCAGGGAAGGGTCACCTTCAGCTTTGCTGGTCCCTCCTGGAGTAACAGTGACCTCCTGTGGCTGTGGGCCTATCCCAAGGGGCTGGTTATTCCCTCTGTCTGCACTTGTGCTTTCCCCACGAAATGTGGGGGCAAAAGCACTGCTGCCATCCAGGGAAGTCAACATTTACACAGAGACAGAGGAAGGCAGGCTTGAGACATGACTCTGGCAGGCTCCCAGTGGTAGAGCTGGTCCATGGCTGGCTCACTTACCTCCCTGGTGTCGTTGTCCTGGATCAGAGCATACAGAGGCACCACGCGGTTGATCTCCAGCAGAACCGGCGTAGGGCTGAGCTGCTCCTTGCCTGGGCGCCGGCACAAGTGGCAAGTTGACGGGCAGCGCCCTTTCTCCTCGCAGTGGATCTCCACACCTGAGATGAGGTGGTCATCAGAAAGCATCTGTGCTGTCAGCAGGCCCGAGAGATAGGTGATGAATGGCATGGATTTCAATTCCTTCTTGTTCCCAAGCTCAGTTGTTTCTGGTTTAGAGAGAGGGAAGAAAATAAACAGGATTAAATAAATCTCAGCACAGTCCTTTCCCCAAACCCAAACTTCGTTGCAGCCAGGATAAATACAGCTGCTGAAGGTGTGGGCCAGGTGGGAGCAGGAAACCAGAAAGGTCAAGGAGAAAAACAGGACTTGCAGGTCACTGCCTGGGACAGTGGGAGCATTTTCAGCCAAGCTCTTCCAGAGAGACAGAAGTGACCACGTTTTCATTCTTCCTTTTAGTGATTTGCATCTTCACTATCTGCATTTTGAAATGAAACAAAACCGCCCAAATACATCTTCCCTGCCAAGGGAAACTTCACCAAAGGGCCTAGGTCAGGGAGCTGAGTGCCCTCAACCCACCCCGGCACCAGCCCTCTCCAGTCCCTGCGGTCCTTAGCTCGCTCATTTGGGTGACACATTAGCCATGGCACTGAGACTGAACTGAAGGAGGCTGGCAAATAGATTCTGCATAGGATGAAGCCCCATTACAGAGAGGATAAGTGACAGAATAGAACAATCTCACCACAGGGGGAACAGACGGAGGCATTTCCAACACCAAGCTGTCAAGACCCTGCTTTCAGGAAACATTCAGGACTTTGAAAGCCATTGTGAAACTTCCTGGTGGTCTAAACCATAAAGAGATAAACCCAGAGAGCCTGACTTTCTTCTGCCTTAGCCCAAATGCTCGCTAAGGTTCAGGAAAGCATTGCACCTGGTGATACTCTGACAAGAGGAGCCAGGACTCCCATCTTTGTATTGTACATTGCTATTTAAACTCTTCAATTGGAGCCCCTCCACTTGGGTTGACCAACAAAGGAAGGCACGACCTTCATGGCCTGGTGATGGGCCTAAGAAGAGAAACTTTTCTCGTCCTGTGCCCGAATCAGGCTCACAACACTGTGCACTGGACAGGGGGATGAATGCTGCCTTCAGCAACAACTTCCCCATCCCAAAAAGGAGCAGCGAGTTTTGTCTCAACGCCCTTGGCTTGCAGTGACATGCAGCTGATCTGGCAAGGCACTTGTCAATTAGAAATACAAATAAACACAGTATTCATTCATTATTCTTGAAGCCCTTCAGGCTAGGGACAGCCCTTCCCCTTCTGTGTGGCTGTCAGGGAACACTTATGTGCACAGGATCAAAGCTGTCACACGAAGAAAGAGCAAATTCCAACCAGCCTGTCCTTCAGTGGGATTAGAGGGGGGACAGTTGCTAAGACAAATTAAAACAAGGCTGTGATGGAGGTGTCTCAGTATCTAGGGAGACAATGGTATACACAGACACGGAAAAGAGCCTCAGAGCTGGTTCTTGGACAGATCATTTTCTGGGAGAGTGGCTCCAGGCAACTTCAAGGTTCATAAGGGAAAGCCATGAAACTATGCTAAACTGGGTGGCTCACAAAAAGGGAAGCTACAAGGCAAAGCCATGAGCCTCTCCTTGCCTCCGGATAAGACAAACAGTTGTTTTAACATAGCTACTAAACTACATTTCGAAGAAGAGAAAGAAGACAACAATGACTCTTCTGGGCTGCAAAGCTTATTCACCAGAGCTCAAGCAGTCATTTCAGAGATATTCCAGGGAAATGCAGTTTTGGAGTCATGCTTTAAAGCAGAACACAATGAAAGAGAAAGTGGAATCACTTAATATCATGACTGGCAATATCAAACCTTCCTTCCTGAATTGCTGGCTTGACAGCTAACAGTTATAGACCATTGGCATCTAATGGATGGATGTGTCCTTAACACAGGCTATAGCTTAGCCTAAGTTTGGCTATGGCTTGTTTGGAGATGTGGCATGTAGTTTCAAGCCTTTCTGAAAATCATGTTTCAAATCACACACAGGCTTCTACCAACAGCTGGAAGAAGACCTGAAGGCAGCCCAGGCTGGGTGGGCAGCATGGCCAAGCTGCTGGAGCACCGCATGGGAAAGCTTCATTTGAGGCACCTTTCTAAGCTCTCTGCTCTGTGCTTCTCTGCCTGTGTCCCCCCTGCTTCGAAGCACAGGGCACATGACATATTTGCACATAGTGCTTGTGGTCTCACGTGCTCTTAGAGTACAAACAAGTAGTATGCAGTGGGATGGATAAGCAGGAAGAGCAACTTCCCTTGGTCCTCCTCAGCTGCCACCTGCGTTTGAAAAGAGCAAGCTGAAGTGAGTAAAGAGAAAAATAAACCTCTGAGCAAGAATTCCTATCTGCAGGAGAGTTAACTCCAGGGGAACCTGGCTTGAACGTGAGCTCGTTCAGCATATCCTGCACCTCCAGCTGCCTCATTTGTCCATCACTCCCAGGAAAGGGCGCTGACACCAGGGTGGTGGAGGTGGTGGCTGAAAGAGCTCTCCAACGGCACGATAGTGAGGGCTCCTCCTTCTTCCTGACAGAAGCACAGGCTGGGCTAAGCCATTTCAGGAGCAGCAGTCACCAAACGGAGCTGCACGGGGGGAAGAGTAGAGGTCTGCAAATAAAATAAGGTAGAAAACTAGCGGCTCATCAGGGAAGCTGTGGGCGTAGCACAGATGCCCTCTCACAGCAGCCAGGCTCTCAGCCACAGAAGATTGACCGTGCAGCCAGGTGACTCGTGGCAGGCTTGTCAGCACAGCAGACTTCATAGGTGAGGTGGTAATGGGTGTCTGCATTTAATCCTCCTTATTACAGTTGAAGCTCCAGTCACTTTAGGGAAAAGGATTGCTTTGTAGATTGGGTTCCTGGGGACATAGGGGGTTACTGCAGCTGAGGTTAACAGTTCAGTGTGCTGGAAACTAATTCATGATGTTCCCATGTACTGAAAAGGCTCTGGGTACAACTCCAAATGAGGAAAATGAAATAGGACATGGCTCAGCAGAGGGAGAAGGGCTTCACTGCCAAATCACCAGCTCTCATCCAGATGAGCACTTGGAAGTCATCAGCGCTGGAGAGCAGTTCCTGGTAGCTTTTGTGGAATGAGCTTTGGGGGCTTAAGTACAGTCCTAACAAAATAATCACCCCGTTCCTGCTATTAAAACCCATCTGAGAGTGCCAGCAGCACAACCCGCTCGTGAGCCAGCAAATCCGGAGCCAGGGAGAGGCAGCGTGGAGGAACTGCTGCTCCTGGTGTATGTGCTCTGGGATGGAAAGCATCAGCTCCAGGTGCCTTCAGGCTGCCCTCATCCCTAGAAAGCTGGTGATTTCCTTGATGGAGACCGTGCTTCCTTCTCTTCCCACCCATGTCACCTGTCACTCGCAGCGACTCACAGAGGAATTGCTGAGGTCTGGGCGATATATTGCCCCCAAACACATGAGCTCATTCCTGGACCTGCCACTGCAACTTTAGCCAAGGGAGCCTGAGGGGTCCCTGTGCCCCCCTGTCCCCTCTCTCAGAGGCGGATTTGAGGTGTTTGCTCTGCTGTCAGCACACATGGATCTGGTCCTCCCAAGGAAAACCCCATGGGGAACTGGAGAAGCCCCACGCACTCCTGGAGGCTTGCTCTGGCTTTTATTACCTCGTTGCTGCAGAGCGCTCGTCAGCGCTGAGACCTAGCTGACTGGCTTCTTCTGGACTCAAATACGCGTGGCCCACCCCTACTCCTGATGAAGTCAAAGCAAGTTTCTGCCATTGGATTAGAGAATCAGAACCAGACCCTGAAATGTAACATTGCAATGACATCTCCAGTTGCCAGTGAAGCCAAGAGAAACACTCCTGTTGTCTTCACTGCAGGCTGGGCCAAGTCCAGAGTAAGTAAATTTAGCTTCATTGTTCAGGTCCACATTGCACAAGCCCCGTGGACGACTGGGTAACCTCCCAGAGCACTCTTTCAAAGCCTCTACCTTGTTCTCAGGGAAAGGCTTTGCAGGTGACCGCTGCTGGGGTGCTCCGCAGACCCCAATTTGGCAGGACGGCGAGGCTTGGCCACAGGGGCTGCAGCGCACCGGGAGGGAGGACGGAGGGATTCCTTATCGGCCCTTGCATCTGAACATGCTTTTGCTAATGCTGCTGGCGACACAGTGAGTCCTGGCAACATCTGTTTGGAAGCACAGCGCCGCGGATGTGGTTAGACACATCACGGCAACTTGTGGGAGTTATTAGTTTGTTTGTTTGTCTGAAATATGTATTTAGAAAAAAACAACAACACAACAAATAAAAAAACAGCCTTCCGCTAAGTATCAAAGGAGGATGAGCAGTGCGGAGCGTGCAGAGGTACTGATCGCCTGCCCCGGTGCACGGCTCTGTCTCTGTGCTCCACCAGGACTAAATAACCCCACAGCACGAGGTGACTGCTGCCTACACAGTGCGCACGGGTTCCTGCTCAGGACGAGGCAGTTACAGATGTGGGGAAACACAGCATTACCAGCAGCACCTCCTAGTGCTGGGACAAGAGGGAAGCACGATAACACTACTACTCTAGCAATAACCAAATATAACACCTAACTCTTTTGTATTGGAGTGCTGTTTAGTCTTGAGAGCTCCCAGAAGGCGATGGTTTTGCTAGTGGTCCAGCATTTTATACCGTGCTGTTTCCAAAAGATCCCAAGTCATTCCAAAACTGGGAATCACTCCACTTACCACAAGAATGCAGCCACATCAGGGGTAGGATGTGGTAGCTCTTCAACAGCAGAAAAGCTTGGAGCAAGGAGAGGAGGAGGCTCTCTAGCTAAAGCCGTAAGAGGGAATTTAAGGAACAGACCCAGGTAGGGATACCTCCAGCTTAACCCTGCTGACACCAACAGGCTGCTCAGCTGGGACTAATTTAGGACTTGGGCTTTGCATTTCCGCACAAGGCAGAGGTAATTCCAGTCCACCTCTCCCTTTCGCCTCCTTCCAGCGGGGCAGACCAACCGCCTCCACAAGCAGGGCGGTGGCGATTTACGGCCATGACATATTCACTGGCACAGGCTGCCAGTTTGTTACCTGGTAGAAAAACACCCCATTAGTTGGCAAATCCATTGAAAGGGAGCTATAAAGAAAATCAATAGCCGTGTTTGCCTGGGAATTTCTCTTGCAGTGAGGTATTGTCAGTGCAGCAACCAACAGGTCTGTGAGGAGCTCGGCCACCTTCACCGCTGCCTGCTGTCAGCGATGGGCACGCGTTGCTGCGTGGAAGGCGTGGGTGCGATGCTGGGGCACCCAGCAGTGCTGCGCTGCCATGCGTGCCCACGGACGCAAGAAGCGCAGTGCCAGCCCCTGCTGCCACCCAGGAAACACCGCAACGGCCGAACCACCAAGGAGCCAGCAACGCCTGTGTGCATGGGGCTCACGCACGGGCCGGGGCAAGCGAGAGCTCACCGGGGCACTGCTCCCCATCTTCTGGGCGACGCAGCCATTCCTTGGCGTGGCATCCTGCGAGGACGCCGCGGGCGGCTTGGCTCAGGGCATTGCCGCAGCCTGGCCGGGAGGGAAGCAGCACCCGAGGGCAGCCCCCAGGCAGGCGTTGGCGAGCGGCCGAGTGCCCGTGGGAGCCCCCGGCGCGGCGGGGGCTGCGTGTGGCCGTGCCACCGGCGGGGCTGCGGGGGCAGTTGTGGCCGGCGCGGTCCGTGAGGACCTGCTGCCCTCTGGTGGCCCTGCGGCGGGATGGATCTCGGGCCGCAAAATGCCAGCCCCTCCAGCCTCTCCGCGCTGCCCTCGGTGCCCTCAGGCAGGATGGCTCTCTCGCCCTTAGGGAAAGCACTCTGCCAACCCCCGTGCGCAGCCCTCCTGAATGCCAGCACATGCCGCGCTCCTAACCGCGATGGTTTCTGGCCCCTTCCCACCCCCCCGTGCCCGCGTTACCCGCATCGCCCCAGAAGCGCTGGCTGCCTCTGCCCCCCATGGCCCAGCCTCCCCCGCAAGCACCCCGCTCGCCGTCCCGGCTCTCACTGCTGCTTGCAGCCAACTAACCTCATGTAGCACAGAAATTTCTTAATGCCATTGAGAACAACCTTGCAAGCTCAGGGCGTTAAGGCAAAAAAAAGCCAGGAGGGCTTTTAGAGCACACAAATACACTTCTATAGAAGGGGGCAGTGCAGGCATCACCAGTGAGCTTGCTTTTGCAAGCCCCCCAGAGCCCAGTGCGGTCCCTGTTGTCTGCACTGGCTCCCAGCAAAGCCCTGCCCTGCTCATCCCACCCTCAGCAGCATCTTGGTGCTTGCCCCCTGTCTCGGAGCCACTGCAGCTCTCAAGGACGGCTCCGCAACCACCAAATCGTTGCTTTTGTCTCCCATGGGCAGCTGGGTGAGACTCCTATTGGCAGCTGGTTCGTTCCCTTCTCCGAGGCACCTGCGTGCCCATTTCCCATGGGATGGGTGAGATCTACCAAGCCCTGCCGGCTGGATGGCTACCAGCACAGGGCAGCCCATGGGACATGCCACCCGGCCACGGGTTGGGGTGACCGGGGCACTGGGCTGCATGTCCTCCCCATCCGTCCTCATCATGGTGCAGGGTCCCCATACCCTGACATGCTGGGTAACATCATTGGCTTGTTGTTATCATCTCTAACCAAATCCAGAGTCCTTTGTTTTCTCACCAGGACACACTAAAAGATTATTTCCTCACGGTGTTCATTTTCAGGTGTGGGTGCCCTCACAAAATCTGCCAGACCACCCTAGTTCACCTAACATCCACTTTTATTCACTGTAAAATACAGTACTGAAAGAGCACCTCCCTGGTAACTCCCAGGGAGTTTCACCCTTTGGTTCTCTACCCCTGAGCTCACTGCCAGATCCATACATAGTGCCAGTTGTGCTGCTGTGCATCCAAACACAACAGGGGTCAAGACAGGTCTTCTATTCAGTGTCCAGCTACTCTTCTGGACCACCCAGCTGAACGAGTCTCACCTGCTGCATTTCCCAAAGGTCTGGACAGCACTTGCTGCACTGTCCCACAACTGCTTCCAACCTGGACGCAGCGGTGATGCCTGGAGGTGGAAGCGAACCCCATGTCCCCTCCCTAGGCACAGATCATCCCAGGGACTCACTGGTGCTCAGCAGGTTCCCGCTGAGGTTTGCCACTCGGGAACTGAAGCATGGCACGAAAACAGAAGAATAGAAATCTCACTCATTTTCCTCCGGTCAAGTCTGGATTTGCATCTGCTCTGTCTTCAAGTGCCTTTGCTGCCTGCATTGCTCTCTCTGCTGTTTCCTGGTTACTGTCAGGTAAGCAAACCACACTGAAGATCACTGTGGCTTTCAGCACAAGGTCTGGGCATGGTCCCATGGCTACTGGTACGGCACAGGCTGTGGTGTCCTCCCGGTTAAACTGAGGGCTCACCTCTTCCACAGATGGAATTTCTCCATACCACAGATCCCTGCCTGTGCTCCCACAGAGGAAGCCCCAAGCCCGGACATTTCCTGATTTGCTGCACTGCACCACTGGGTCACAGTAAAACTCACTTCTCTGCTACCAGTAAAGCAGTCTCAAGACTCCTGAATTAAATTTGAGCCAGAGGCAGGACCCACATTACTGATACCCCTCACACCAGCGTGACCCCGCAAAATGCCACGGCAGAGCCACAGTCTGGTTGCTAAAATCCCGCCTCCAATTACAGCCGGCAGAGCCCATCTCATAGGGAGAAGAGAGATCAGACAGAAAGGTCAGAGGGACGACGAGGAGGAGGGAAGAGACAGGAGCGAAATGACTGATTATATGATTAACGACTCCGCTCATTAGTCCTATGCCTGTGTGATAGAACCACCATCCTTCGCTATCTCCCAGCAGAGAGGGAGGGGGACGAATCTAGGTGAGCACACGTTCTGTGAGCACATTAAAATCTGCGGAGCAAGAAGGTGGTGACAGGAGCAGCCTCCAAGGTGGCTCTTCCAATCCCTTGTGTTTCAGGAAGGGTTACAGAGCCAACCCCAGCACAGTCACAGCCTGTGCTTCCACCAGAGCACCCTGGGGCCATTAAAGAAAACAGGGAAAGGTGGAGGGGCCCGGGTGCGGCTATGACAGCTGTTACAGATGTTCTCATAGAAAGCCTTACCTTTCGAATGTCTTACCTTTTGAAGTTCTTAATGCTTATCAAGAGCCTCATAAATAGCAGTCTCCACCCTACCTCCGCAGCAGTGTCACCTGTTAGCCCTGCGGGAAGCAGAAAGCTGGGCCTTGTAAGGGTCCTGCATAATACTCTTAGGGCCACCCCCTCCCTGGTCTTGCTGAGAGCATGGTCCCACGGACCAGCGGGTTTCCACTACCAAACCACCAGGTGGACCAGGCCTGCTGCTCAGGAAGGCCACCCTGCAGATGACAGCTTGCAGCCTGGTCCGGAGGCTGCTGGCACTAGCTTGAGTACTGCCAGGGGAAGCACTGGTGGTCAGGAGCCTCACTGACGGGCTAGGAAAAGACATTGCCAAGGAATTTGCTTTTCCTCTGCAGCACCCAGGTGTTAAAACGTGCTTCTGAGCCCTGGCTGTTGTCCTCTGCATGGTGTGTTTGGAAAGCAGGAAGGGGAGGTAGGTATCTCAGCGGCACGTCCCCATTCAAACACCCTCGCACCGCGTTCCGTGGCCCAACACAAAGTGTTCTGGCGGATGCCTCCTGCACCTCGTCCATCTCAGCTCTTTTGATCTTGACTCACCAGCCGAGTCCCCACAAACCAGCATGGAGCCAGCAGCGCCGACTCTTTCATTTCAACAGCATGGCAACGCAAGCTCTCCCCTCACTGAGGATCAATCCCCGAACTGCACAATTCCCCACAAACCTTCGGTTTCCCTCTACCGCAGCTGCACCACTCGCTGGCCACCGCCGCCAGGATCCGGGCTACTGCGGGGAAAGAATCAGCATCAACCAGGACGTGCCCCACGCGAGTCCTTGAACGAGCAACCGCAGCTGCATATCCATTCACTGGCAATATTTATGGGCGCCGCCCAACCAACTGATTACATTTGCCTTTCTGCATCTAAAAATGGGCGTTTTTGTGCTGGAAGCCCGCGGGTGGCTTCGAAGCCGTTGGTGATCTGCGGCGCGTGGCGCGAGACCCGAGGCGGGCGCTGGGCTCCAGCGGTGGGTGGCCGCACAGAAGAGTGGCTGCGGCCCAGCCGCCATACAGGGCGATGATCAAGATGGAGAGGACCATCTGCGTGTGCGCGCGTAGACATATACCTCAGCGCAAAACGGTCTGTGATAAAACCGGGAAAAATGAAAAAAAAAAACCAAAAACAACAAAAAAAGAGATTTTTACTTTTTTTGACAGAACAATTAACGAAGGCGGGCCGCACCCGGAGCACTGACACCTCTCGCCCTCTCAGGCGGGCGCAGGCACCTGCTGCTCCGCCCTCACCGACCCCTGCCGGTAAGCGGGGCCC